>JARJDQ010012197.1:0-17883 GCA_030264215.1 Geostiba sp. GC000077 | reverse complement strand
ACGAACTAAAATTGCATTTATTTCCTTCAGATACTTTTTGAAAATCTCTGAAGCCAAAAAATCGGTTTTTATATATTTTACAGCTTTTATATCAGGTGCAGACGTTGAAACTAATAATACGTCAATAACAGTTGCGCGTGTTGCTCGCATCAAAGCACTTTTGAACTTACCGCGGCGCTTATAATACCGAAATCGAATTGAATTCATTCGCACCGCCAAACTATAACATATCCGAGTGGTTAACGCTGTTGCGCTCAATCCATATCCACCTTGAACATTTTCCGTTCGTTCGTATATCGTACGATTCCTCGTTAGGCGTCGCAGTGGAGGCGCCGGGCGAAACCCATTTTCTCAGCTCACGTGTGGAGTGTGCCTGTGTGCCTGGGATATTCTTCACCCCCACACCACGCCAGGGCCGCATGAAAAGAGTATACGCCAGAATACATACATAAATTTGTACGTGCGGTGTGGTGTTGTCAAAGTCAAAGGGTTCCATCGCCGTCGCACCGCGCTTTGTGCTATTGAAATCGCATTATTATTATAATAAATACATTAAAATACGAGGGTGGTTGGGTGGATGGTGGGAGGGAGGAGTGGTAAGCCGGTGGTTGTTAAATGTAAGACGCGCGAAGCCGATTTGACGATAACGATACATCTGCTATTATGCATTAAAAACCAATGCGAGACGCGAGTTGCCGAAATGTTCACCTTCCGCACTTCATTCATAACTTGCCTTCTTTCGCACGATGGGCACAGTTCGCAGCCAAAGACGTAAACCGATTTGGAAGCGTCGAAGCCTCGCAGCTCCAGGGCGATGTTGCCGAAACCAACCCCGATATTTTATACATTTGCACCTTCGCTTGTACCTGTGCACAGTGTGCACGTCAGAAGCTATTACCGTGTTGTTACCATTTATTTTCCGATTCGACGAGGCATTAAACCCCAGACGGCTTATTTTTGTACATCATTAAAAGCTTCGCGCATAATAAATCAATGACAGAAAATGGATAGTTTTGGAAAATAACAAAATTTAGCAGCTGTTGGAAATGAATGTGTAAAGTGTACAAATTGAGTAGTGATTGCATGATTTATGTCGTATCATTTACAGTTTACATCAAGTACCTACAAGCGTCATTCATCATCATGAACATGAACTTGACCTGCAGACTGTTATAGCATGGTTCGCAGAGACGGAAACACTTCGCGACAGGTAGCGATTAAAAGTGAATTATGTTAATTCGCATATTCGTTTCATTCGCAAGCTCGCAGCTCTCAGTAACAATACAGGGGTTGTTACTTAGTTATGCGCGTGCAACTCGGGCGCGTTTTATTTCCTCCCGTCTTCCACACCCCCCTGAAAATGGTCGGCTTCTCTTTGAGCTCACATTTTGCTAACGCTTACACTTTTAGGGCGCCTTTTTGCCCCTCGTTTGAATTTTTTGTTTATATGAGCGGCAGAGCAATTAAACTTAATTACAATTACGCAATGTTTACCGAAAACGGCGTTCATGCATGTGCGGAAAGGAATTCTGCGCAGCGCGCTGAAAAAGATGCTAATTTATGATAATTTCGGGGTGCAGGGAGAGTTCAAACGAAATTAATTACGAGTTTCTACGCTGATAAAAATTCAATGACACTAAAGAGTATTTTTAGGTGCAATGCATGCGCAATGCAATAAATCTATTGCAATTGGCACATGAGTATGAACACAAAGGAGCAAAGCGTTTTAAATTTAGATTTACTGAAAGGCGTATAGTTTGTCCGCGGCTGCGGTGAGCGTCGTTTTATTTCATATCCGGGTAGAATGGATACCCTTCTTTATCCAATTTCTTTGCTCTTTGCTTTTTTTTCTCCTTTTGGCGTTTGTTTTCAGTTTTCAGCTGCTGGTTGCCACCGCCACTGCTGTTGCTGCTGTTTCGGTTTATTCGTCAGATATTGCCAACTACGGGGCGCACCACCGGCTCGATGGGCAGGGAGAACCGACCATCGCGAAGCGTTCGCGTTACATTTTGTGGCGTCATAAAGCTCTCATGGCCAGATAAAGTTTTGTTTTGTTGCCGCCCACACCGCCCGCTTTTCTTTTTCCCATCGTGCTTCCGAGTCTCGGAAATCTTCTTCTCCGCTTGCCTTTCCATGGCGTATATCTATAGTTTATTGAAGCATCTTACCGTTTCAACGCCGCAGCCGGATAGATATAATTTAAATTACGTGCGATTCGTCCCGCAATTCGTATGGAATCGTACATTTTACGGCGGCGGCGGCAGGGAGCGATGTGAAAACACACGGCAGGAGTGAAAAACGGGAAAATATCCACGCGCCTCCGAAGATATACGTCTATATATCGCGTGGGAAGGGCGAAAATGCGAGCTCATTTGCGAGATTTATGCGATGCCATTGATTCTTCGCGCTCGCGCTTGCTGACTTATTTGCGATTTCGCCGGCGCGGCGCGAAGAAATGGGAGTGTCATGTAAATTCTCGTCGGCTCGGCAGTAAAAAAAATGCGTGATAAAAAATCTAATTTTTATGTGTATCCGCAAATAAAAACGCATGGGGTCGATCTATCTCCGGACATGGAAAAACAAGCGCATTCATCAATTCTAAACAGCACCATTTATTACCAAGAAATAGGTGACATATGCAGTTTTTTAAGGGGAGGAGGCAATTAGTTCAGTTGATGGTATCTTCTTGACATACTAAAAATTAAGAAAAAATCTGAGCATTCTTGCACAAAGTTTCAAATATAGATACACATTCGACGTACGGCGCCTCCACCAACGTGTTTTTGGTGATATATTTGTTGATTACGTAACGAATTTATTAACTTTTTGAACATACAATAGCATGGATGGAAAGGGCATGAAATTTGCCAACTTACCACAATAAAAATGTTATCGCAATTATGTAAGTTTATGAGTTATTGCTCATTGAAAATTGCCAATTATTATTTCAAAATGAATTTTTGTTTTTCTTAGCATTGAGCGGTAATATGTATTTTCTTGTAGTTGTAAATTTCACGCTCTTCACATGTTCATACAACTTAAGTCACAACTTGAACACTAAGAACAAAGAACTCATAGTTGTCGAACATTTTAGACTCTAAATTCGATGATGAAGAAACTATTTTTCTGTGTGCATAAATAAAAGGCTATGTATGTTTGATATAACTGTATGTTTGTATCTCATGTTTGTCCACATCTGCTAATCCTCAATTTTAGTCAGATAAAGATGAAATTTCGTCCATTGATTGATAATATTCAGGAAAAAACATTGATTATGTCTCGATTTCATGGCAATTTGTGTTGGTGGAGGCGCCGCGAGTATACTGAGTTTATCTATTTGACAATCCGTGTTAGATGAAACGCACTTTGCATGCTTAGATTTTTCTAGACTTTTAGTATGTCAAAAAGATACCAACAACGAACTAAAAAATGCCATTCGCATCTTTGCCTGCCCAATAATGTCCTGCCCAATAATGTAATTCTGAGGCTTCAGAAAACGTAATTTGTATTTTTTTAATCGATACTTGAACTGTGTTAAAATCCGTCTAATCTCGTAGGGAGAGCAAATTCTTAAGCAAGATTGGAAGAGCAGGTCAAAGTCGAAAAGTGAAAACACAAGATGTTATTATTGAACATGGAATGTGAGAATATGAAGCATAAGCGAATATGAACAACCATGAAGCGCGTACGTGTACCTCTACCTGGGTACCTAATGGAAATTAAGTTCAATTCAACGGAATAGCACGAGCAAAAAGCATGTAGGACTGTTTGCCTATAGTCGGCACAGCAGTTACCCGAATGTGCATAAATGTAGATAGGCTACTTGCGTGCCATTACCACGCGTGAGTGTGTTTGCTTGGTTGCCGCACGTATTACGGATCCGGCAGCAACCCCCGTCGTCTTTCGCCCCACATTACAACATTATTTCTATATTAAAACTCATGAATACGATGCGCTGCTCGCTGTGCAGAACGAAAACGAATACGAAAACAATAGACGACATCATTAGACAGGGCGCGCGGGATAATGTTTCATTAAAATGTCTTCCAGCGCTTGATTAAAATGCGAAAAAAAAATGAACAGGAACAGCATTCGCTGATGAAATTGCAAAATTGTGTACCATTTGCCATCGGGATGATCAAAACCAGAAATTTCAGTTATTTTGACGCTCGGTGCCAGGGCAAGGAGCTTATACCCAAAGGCCAATGAACGAACACACAACACACAACTTTATTAACAGGGAGTTCATTAAATGTGAGTTATATACTGGGGAACAGCGCGCATTCCATTTAATCAAAACTCTCATGGATAATTAAACATACGTTATATGCTTGCTTCTCGTTTGCCATTAAATACATTATTAGTTTCTCGATATAATGATAGTTTCATCTTTAGTCTAGTGTTCTAATTACATATTTATAATGATTAAATTTTCATCCACCAGGAGCACAAATTAATGAATTCTTTTTTTCGTGTTTTCCGGAAGTGTTTCTTTGTGTTTTGGTTGTTTGTCGTGCGTTGATTGCGTGCATTCCTGTATACGTTGGCATAATCATAATAATAATAATATGGAGGGAAATTCTCGGCCGCGTAATCCAAACTATGTTTACGCTTGGTGCCTGGGCTGGTGTGCTGGTATAAGGTGCACAAGTTGCTGTGTGTGCCGTGGCAGTAAATAAACCCCTTGGAAGTCCCTCCATAACATATTAAACACGCGCCTCTGCAAAGTCTATCTCGGCGAATAATCCCGCGGCCTATAAACACAAAATGTCATAACTTGCCGCACATTCACACCACACACCATCCGCCCCCAGGAACCCAGGCGCGGGGCTTTCGGTGACGTCGATTACAATCATTAGCATTTTGATCTACTAGCATAAAGAAAGAGGGAATATCTCAATTTTGGCAACTTCCATATCTTTCAAATGAAAATCAGATTTTTCTAGCGTACATTTATATTTAAAGCTATGAAATTTTAATGGGAACATTCTTTGGTTGTAGCAACAGTGATTTCAAGCAAAATAGCAATCATTACCTACTCTTGGATTATTTAGATATCCAACTGAAACTTTTTTATTTTCTGTATTCAACTGGAGTTTGTCCAAATCTAGGCCAATCTCAAGCGGACTTCTAAGTGTATCGTTGATTTTCCTGATTTTCCTTCAACATCGACATCCACATCCCCATTGATATCGAGAAGGACGGCGACGACATCGACATCGACATCAACGTCGAAATCTTACCCGTAGCCGTTGACTTTGCGAATTGTTTCGCATTCCCATTCCAACTATTTCGATTTGGCGCGCCTTTTCCCTTTTTTTTTGTTTCATTTGACTTTTGGGGCGCCTTATTCGCCGGTTCCATCAGAAATGTCCCGTTCTATTTTGACTTTGTCTTTTTGTTTAGTTTTTCTTTCGCAACACCGTGGATGACTATGGACTCAACTCAAGTTGAGTCCATGTTGGTGTTTGTGTTTGCGTTCGAAGTTGGACGTGTGTGTCGAGATTTGCAGGCATATTTTGTTTGGAGAGACCATGTGCACGCGTCAAATTGTGTGTGTATATGTGTTTGGTCCGTGTTGTGCGAAAACTGAAAAGAAAAACTCATCTAAAGTTGGCCGGAGCAACTTTCGCACTGGACACACCGTCCGACAGCTTACATTCACTGGCGGAGTGGCGGTGGAAACCTTGCCGCCGAGATTTACACACTCCTCAGGAGTCTTCCGGCCGAACGCGTATTCGGGAAACATGGGGAACATCGGATGGACATGTCGGGCCCCCGGATCTGACGTACCGCGCCAAGCGTCAAGAGTGAGGTTCTTTATGATTTGTTCCTCAGCTCCTCGTAAGCATATTGCGGTTGCACGCGGCTTCGAAAACGGAATGACAGATTTAAAATTATTCATGGAAAAGCCCTGCGCAGCGGTGTAGAGAGAAAAAAAAGCAGCGGGGGAGAAGGTGTCGCGTGCTGCTCATAGTGCTTGCCACTTACATAATATTCGTGGAAGTTGAAGAGTTGTGAGTTGTGAGTTCTGAGCGTTGCGAATTTGCGAGTCGCGCGGATGTGAATCTGACGGATGCGCGCGTTTACAAACTGGCTGGTGGCTGCAGCTGCAGCTCGGAAAAGTGAAAAGTGCATATTACATGTTTATATTTACCTTTTGCCGCACCTCTCGCCGCAGCAAGAAATGTCATTTTAAAACTTTAATTGAAAACCTGCCGCGAGCAGAAACGAAAAACAACAAACGCGTAATTACAATTTCAACCGAACCTCGATGTACCTTATGCCTGGTGCGTTGGTAAAACGTATTATCCATCTTTCGCGCATTTATTTATGCTTTCAGGTCAACTCATTTCTAACGCCGCCATTGTGCATGCTCACAAAGTACAATAAACGCAAATGCAACAGATATTTAGCTATTATTTGTCTTTGTCTCATGTAGTCACACTTAACGCAGGAAATATTCAACTAAAAGCCAAATGCCATTAACGAAAATCAAATTAAAGTAATAACTCGCTTAGTGTAATTTTACCAGCGTTAGCGGTGGTAATGTTTTGTTTAGTTTGGCGTTGCGGCGCGGGCGGCGGGAGGAAAAACACGGCGAATCGAATTATCGATTCCGTCGGCAGTCTCGTACACACAATAATCACAACTTTGCGCGCAGGTGGTGGTTGGGTGGGTGGGGGTGGGCGTGCTACGGCAGTTAGATAGAGTCGTATGACAGATGATTGCGACCAAATTATTTCCTTCCTTAATCTAACGACGTCGATGTCGACGCCGCCGCCGAGGCCGACGACTAGAGCGAATTAGAACCTCGGCCTGGCATAATCGAATGCCTTAATGATTTAAGTGCAATCAGCGTTCAAGTTTTGCCTGAGGTTCTGTTTCTTGCAGAGCCGCAGGAGGATAATTTCCGATTTGCGATTTACCTCCTTCTGCGTGCAGGTGGACAGCAACCAGTACATCAATCAGTTTTCCACATTCAACAACATGTGTAAATAAACCATTGCTCATGGCGTAGTGGAAGCAAAAATGAATTGAAATAAACTATTCCTATCGTTACCTCCATTACCTCCATTCTAGACTAGAATATCGTTGAGTTGTTTGTAATTTAGTGCACATTTGCTGCCCTCTGCACTGCACTGAATCTAGGACAAACACGGACTTGAATGAAGGAACATATCGACTTGTAATAATAAACTTTAAACGTGTGCACTCTGTACACATGACATGCTGGACAATCGAAGTCATTGTCATGTTTTATATTGAATCATATTTTATTGCGCTCAATAAAACCTCAATTATCTTAATACCTTGTCCTACAGCTAAAGTAATAAAAATGAATCAAATATTTAGTGCGTCCTCGAGTCGTCCATTGACAGTTCTCAGTTCATAATCATCGTCCTCGATCAATTATTTGTTGTCCGAATTATTTTGTCATAGTGCAGTGTGTGCGGTATCGAACATCACCGATATCGATGATCTGATGGAGTGGGCTAGGCTCATAATAAAATTACTTACTTCTACTTTTACTATACAAATCTACCACAACAAAAATCAATTTTAACATAAATTTATGACGA
The DNA here is from genome assembly GCA_030264215.1 of Geostiba sp. GC000077. Lineage (NCBI taxonomy): Eukaryota > Metazoa > Arthropoda > Insecta > Coleoptera > Staphylinidae > Geostiba > Geostiba sp. GC000077. The sequence goes on along the minus strand of JARJDQ010012197.1, from coordinate 10,300 downwards.
CTAAAACTGTGCTTTCGAACAGTGATTACATCTATCTTTAGTATAATCTACAGTAATATGCAGTTTGATCAAAAGACACAAAGTCAATAGCAAATTTAAAAAAATACTTCGTATGGAAAAAGAAGAAAAAGTATAAGATAATATTTACAAGCCTAATTACTGTTTGAGCTTGGGCGGAGTTTCTTGTGAGGCTGCAAAATTTTTTTATCCTTAAAGTGTAATCGTAACTGCGAAGGGGTGGTTTTCGACTTGTTTCAGGCAGCCCCGTGCGTTTGGCTTTATCGAAGAGTGGTGCCTTGGCATAACATGCAGATCAACGCAAACGCGAACATCCCCAACGATTCCAACGTTTCGCCGATAACAGGCCATTGGGGATGATATTCTTTCGCCCCATTCCTGACGGGGCCAAGGTATGCAATGTATATCGAAAAGGTAACGGTGGATGCGCCGGGCGATGGGCGGTTTTAAAACGAGGCGACGACGACGCACCCTTGCGATTGCGTGGGTGTGTGGCACATAACTTTATGAAAAAGTTTGCGCAAACATTTGTTACCAACATCTTTATTGCATTGAAATCCACGTGCCCTTTTTTCTTCACCTTTGGCGCGACGACAACGACAGGCGCCGCAGCCGAAGAAGGGGATGATTTGTGGCCGCGCACAACTCAATGCTTCCAAGTTTAGGTTTAGGATTAACTTTTAAATTCCACCCGCCTGAGCCCCAGGTCGTTTTCGCGTATTTTTCATATTTATTCGCATGTTTTTCACACTTTTTTAACTTTTCCGCCTAAAAGTTCACGCTGTGGAAAAATATTGACAATCGCTTGTTTGAATTAGTGCCATCGGGCATAATTCGTAATTGAAAGGCAAAGCATGAAAGCGAAGAAAGAAATGAAGAAATGAAGAAAAGTTTACCTTGAAAAAGCACGCCGACGAGGATTAGCAGCCGCACGATGGGAAATTTCGGCATTTTCGTCATGCCGCCTCCGACGACGCACACACGCACTCGCGGTTCAACAGAGGGCGCAGTGATGAGCGCGTTCGGCGACCACACCAGGAGTCGCAAGGACAAACGCAGCGCAGAGCGCGCCGGTCGGCGACAAGAGAGGAGGAAAATCAGTCGATAATAAGTCCGGTCAATTCGCAGCGCACCACTAACTGGACGGAACGCACACTAAGAGTCAATTAGCAGCACTCGGCTCCGGAAGCGGTACATCGGTGTGGACATTTATTCGACGTCCTCCCTTTTTCTTCCTCTCTGCGGACGTTGCGCCGCGCGGGGAGGCGCGCTTTTTGTCGACTTTTTCCTCGGCGCACGGGCGCCGGGCTTTTGTCGTGCTTCTTTTTTTTGCTCGTCCGTCCGCTTGCTTTCCGATCGACGATGTGAATCTAATGATTCCTAATTTCTGAAACATGAAAAACATACAGCTATTACTTTGTTTTGTTATGATTCCTTTTTTCTTCTCGTTTACCACACCGATCCACCGCAATTACAGGAGTATTTTTTGCACCTTTTTTGTTGGCACAAAAGTTATTTATAAAAATGTTATCATTAGAATGGCAATTTTGCTAAAAGTCGTAACAACTTTATTCTGAGACAAACGTCGGTTCTAAATTGAAAAAGCAATTACCTATAAGAGTATTTAATCAGCGAGCGCGCAACTAGTCTTCCGAAGGAGCTCGTCCTCGAACGGGGCGCACGCAATAAAACTTGTTTTCGCCTTGCGACGACGCCAAAACGTGCGGGAGGGTTGTTGGCAAAAAGAAATCAACGAAAAACCAGGCGCTGAGTGTTGCTGACGCTGGCGTGTCGAAGGCACTCTTCTTCGCCCCCTACTGCACGAAGAACAGGTCTGGCACACAATTGAAGTTTAAATATTTACAAGTGTTAATTGAAATTTACTAACTATGCGTCGGGGTAGGCGTCGGAAGGCGGCGTGTTTATTGCACCCGGGTGGCGGCGCCTGACGAAAGAGCGTAACGAAATTAAACGAAATTAAATGAAATTAAATAAGGGATGTTTTACGCGGCGCGTGACGCCCGCCCGCCAATGAGTCGTGGGGCTATTTTGTGCATAAACAGCAATCCCCCCACACCAGCATCAGCGCGCCCAAATTGAAAAGCAACAAAACAACGCACGCAACAAAAAAACAATTGGCTTGCAAAGTAAACACGGCCTTGAAGGCTTAAATTTTAATTACGTACATAATTTGAATTAATTACTAAATAACAAACAGATATGTTTTTAAATGTTGGTGCCTTACCTTAATTTGGAATAATTTAATCCAATCTGAGAAAATCCAAATGTTAAATGATAAAAGTCCCCACAATTCCACAAACTAGTTAATTCAGCACATGTGAACTTTGTGGGATGCTTACGCAATCGTAATTAAAACGCGACTTGGACAAACTTCTGCGCGAGGCAAAAAAGCGCACGAGTACGGAAAGCGTACGAAGTACGGATCGCGACAGGCCCGGGGGATGCTCACCCTCTCGGCAGCGAGTACGCGGGAAAACTGGCGGGTAGCGGCCTCAGCGAGCGCGCGTTCCGTATTGTTAGATAGGTCCTGAACCACCGCGCATGCGCACTACAAACTCGCACTTCACATCAAAGCGTAGCACAAAACTTTTTATTTCTTGAGCTTATTTTAGAAGCAATAACACTTATTTAACAAAAACATCAAATTTGTTTCTGTTCTCAGAAAATAACAACTATAGCAACTGTAGCTATGGTAACGATTGTTGGTCGAAAATCTAGACTGTGTAAAACGGCTCTTATTTTGAGTTTTGAGTCAATCAAATTTAAGCAGCAGATTTTAGCTTAACAAACCGCTCAAAACGGCTACTCTGTCAACTAACACGATGAGGAATCTTGTCCCTTTTGGGCACAAGGTACACTTGCTCTTGGTTCTTGCAATACGAGAGCTGAGTGCCGGATTCGGGATCCCAAAGAGTCATTGAGACATCGCCGCCTCTGAAGCCTGCCCCAGTATCCCAGGACACACAAAGCAGCGCGATGAATGCGTATCAATTGCTTCCTCGTTTAGCTACCTAATCCAGAGCGTACGTCTCCTGTCTCCTTATACCTTTGCGCAAATATACCCCGCATCCCAAACCTTGCGACCGCGCCACTCCTGCAGGTACTTTCCGCACGTGTGTCCAACGTGTCACGCCGCTTGTCGGGCAACTCCGCAACTGCGCGTATACGTCGTGGGAGTTGTTTAGGGTTACACTCCTGCTCAGCGCCGCGGCGTTGATTCTGTGCGGACCTTTTATTCCGAAAGGGGGTGATGGAGCACCTTGTGGATTATAAAGTGCGCCGCCGCCCCCGCACTAAAGTAGAATGCTCGCCTCTCAAATACTCTCAGTCGTACTTGTTATCCCCCTGGTGGTGTATGCTCGAGCGGCGAGGGTGTAGTCAGTAGTGGTGTAGTGGCTTTGGGGAAAATGCGCGCGGCGTGGGACCTGCGAAAGAATGCAAGGGAAAAGCGCAAAATCCTTGCGCGCGGGGTGGTGCAAGGAAAAATCAAGTTGGTTTATACTTATACGTTCTAGGTGAGAGGAAAAAGCTGTGTGGGAAAAACTTTTGACCTACATTACGCTACAAAAACGCGAAATTGAATGAAAAGCATTATTCCATTTATTAAGTAATTTGTCTTAACTCGAGTTGGAAAACGCAAAATAATTCCTAAACGAGTTCTGCATTTTTATATCCCTTTTGTAATTTTGATAGTCAAAGAATGTACTTAATCCTCTAGGGACATCTGACAAAGAAAGTTTCCTCAAATTACCGTTTAAAGTTAGGTGTAAGATTGACATCAATAAAAACTTCAACACAGCAATGACACAAAATGTAATAAACCAGGATTGAATTGAGGTAGTTGGTAGTGCCACAGATTGACAACGTGGAGGATAAACGCCACCCTTGGGATGGGTCTCCCTGCACAGTGCACAGTGCACAATGATAAATATTCAAATTCGGTGTGCATGTCAATGCAGAAACTATTTGGTACGACCTACCGAGTGCGGAACGCGAATGCGATCTTCACGAAACAATAAACTCGACCTATTCCAAGCGAAGTTGGCGTCGGCGGGGACGGCGAGAGGCACCCACTGCCGCCGTTGTACACAAAGAAATGTGCTCTCGCTCGGCGCAGCTCCTCCATCTACTCTCAAGCGACGTGCGCCATGCTCCACTTTCATTCCTTTCATTCTTCATTCAATTCGCAGCATTGGCGTTGGCGAATGCATTTGGTTTGGTTTGCTGTGTTTGGCTGCACGGCTGCATAATGGATTGCATTCACGTGTTACTCAATGAGCGACAAAAAACGGACGCATTCATGCAATCGTAAACATCGCATACACACCACTACTTTATTACCCCATCCACTCTACTTCCATACACACATTGTGTAGTGTCACTCTTGTACAATTTGGATGCAAAACATCAAGATTCTCGCGGTTATTACATTTCCTAAAGATTTGCATGCTGGGGGTGAAAATGTTTAGTTGCACTGCACTGTGGAAAACATCGGCACGTTGCTGGAGGCCTGAAGGCGACGTTGACGATGATGCTTGCCCCGGTGTATATTATGCAAAACGACACTCTTTCGGGGTAGTTTTCTTTTACTGTTTTGTTGCAGTTTATAATTAAGTTTGCCGAAGAGATGAGACGGGCGCCGAGGCCACCAAGTTTCGGCCGGTGCCTGGACAAAACTTTTAAGATGCAATTTTGAGATTTTCACACGAGGGTGAAAATAATTACGAAGTTTTGTGCTAAGCTCAGTCAGATAACCGTTTGCAGTAAGTTAAAGATTGCATTAAACTCAAGACCCAACTCGACTAAATCTTCAAAACTAGTGCGACTGATATTTGAATAATTAGTTAGGTACCTACTCGATTTCAATTTTATTTGTCATTGCATCCTTTCTTCTCCTCTATTGAAAGAGATGTGATAGGCAATACGTTTATATTGTTTTTACAATTTGTTGAAATTTAACATATAATGTTGGAATGCAACAGAACGATGTAATTTTATACATCACGCAGCAGGCTTATTAGCTGGTGTTGCCTAGAGTATTTTGAATTTGTTAAAACTGCCTATTACATGTCACATTAAAACAGCGTTATGCTCGTGTTAATTTTCGCAACGTGCAGTCAGGCGGGCAGCTACACCCTCTTCACAATCGCCAACAGGCCAGGGGGAGAGCTGTCCACACACGCCTGCACACCGTGCAATTGTGCATGCGCGGAAAAGTGGAAGTTGAATTATTGTTAAGTGTTTTTGTCGGCGTGTTATCAAACTGATTGTGAGTGCAACACGAATTCCACTATCCGCTAATGGACAGTGTCACCTAGCACAATGTGCACCCGCAGTTACATTATGCAATATAAGAGACATTGCCATTTTAAAACCCGTACATCCGCAAATTCAGCAGATAATAATTTATATCGACCATAAATCAATGTAAATCAATGCGATTATTGGAAAATGGACGGGAGTGTAATATAATTACGTCGCGTGCAAATTAGTTTAGGAATATGATATTTTTCTCCACAAAATTCGGTATTCTTTACACGACACGACATTCGCATGGTGTGGAATGAAACCAACCAACAAGAAGCGTTGGGGGGAAAAACTTTTCTACTTATTATGTGACATTTGATTCGATAACTTTAGTCATTTCCTCCGTTGACGTATTACAAATTCAAGTTCTCTGCAACGGAGCGCGTGTCTCTATATCCCGGACATTATCTCTTACTTCAGCCTCGCCTTTCAACTTGGAAATCCTTTTACTCGCGCGAGTTTATTTTTCACGGCCGTGCGCGACGACGACGAAGCGCACGTTGCCAGGACGCATCAGGAGTGTCTCAACGAAGTGAACAAATGTGTGCCACGCCGAGGAAACATTAGCACCAACTTAGCTGCGACGCAACGCAAAGTAAATGCAATTTAGTAATAGTAATACTCATAGTTCAGTTCTGCACAATTGAATATGCTAAGTACTTCTAAATTTGTGAGACTTTGCAGTCTAACTACAGGAATCCACTTCTTTTCTTTTGTGCTTATGCCATATGTGCAAAACTAATTTCTTATGTTTGACATTTTAGATTGTATCTTTTATTATGATTTTTTTTTTTTTGTGCGGAAGAACAGAATTTGATTTTGTTCTCGTAGACCCAGCGATTCTAATCAATCATATCCACGGAATCATATCATACTATAGCAGGATGCCGCATGCAGGATTCGATCCGCTCCTGCAGTCAATCGTTTTACAGTGCCACGGGATCACGGCGCGTTAACCCACTACACCACTCGGGGAGCCCACGGTGCCCCCACCCTCCCGAGTCTCCCGGGTGTCCCGGGTTTTATCCAATTTATCCTCTTATCACTCTACCTGAGTCGTACAAGTTTCTAAATAAATCTCAAAACAGTGTATGAAGAGTCATCTATTGCCAACGAAGAGTTATACTTTTTTACATTACAATAAATTACAACAGATGGCTCTACCGACACCGTTTTGATGTTTAATTCGGAAATTGTTATTTTTTCGGAAACCGCATATAACAGCGTGAATTATTCGTATGTTCAATAACAAAATACTACTTTTCAGGTAGTATTGTGTAATCTGTTCGTTGAGGTTGTTGTTCCGAGGGATTTTCATGCTTTATGCGTTAATTTTAGATCCTAACGTGGACGTCCCATCCTTCGGGGTGTAATAAATGTGGTCGCGCGTTAATATTAACTCAGGCGCGCAGCATGTGGAATATATTCGTGAAATAGTTATGATATCGCTCGGCAAAGTCGACGTAAGATACTCGGCAAGTACAAAATTAATCGTTAAATAAATAAGGCTGCGACGAGCGTCGACGGAAGTTTCAACGGTGCCCTTATGTTGCAAGTCTTGCCAGCTCAGGGAGTGGCGTGTCTCGCGACTCACGAGTGCCACGAGAGTAAACTTTACTCGCCTCTTGTCAGCCCGTGTGTGCTTCTTGACGCTGGGGGTTCGGTTTTGCGTATTACAGTACTCTATTCACATTAAAATGGATTAGCAAAATGTCAAAGAGTGAAGAATAAACTGGTGGTGTAACATAAATAATTTATTTCTTTATAAACTTTAAACTTGAGTTTATAGCGTGTATAACGTTGTAGTTTGTTTGTAATTAGTTTAATTTCAATGCCGCCTACGATCGCATAAAACATAAATTTACTTATATTTCTTCATGAAGTCCGCGTGGAAAGTCTTGAATTTGTCCAGCATGTTTTTGAGTACGTCAGGTTGGGGCAGGATGGTGGTGCGGAAGTGGAAGGTGCCAGGTTTTTGACCGAAGCCGGAGCCGGGGACGATGCAGATGCCGGTGTTTTCCAGCAGTTCGAAAGCGTAGTATGCGTCAGGAGCCTTCTTTGCCTTCTGGGCAGCATCGATGGCCTTCTGCGGCAGCTTGAACTGCGGGAATGCGTACATTGCACCTTGAACCGTGTTGCAACTGAAACCCTCCATCGCATTGAAGGAGTCTTCAACCATTTTGGCACGCACCTACCAAACAAAAATGTCATTATTTTTCTCCATGTTACTATTTTTGAATGTTCACTATTACCTTAAGAGAGTCCAACACAGCAGTCTTCTCCTTCTTATACAGTTCATAGCTGGGTTCACCCTTCTTGGGAGGATTGACAACACAGTCCATTGTCGCCTGACCCAGAACAGTGGGACACAACATGGCGCTGATTGCTTTGAGGTACATGGCTTTGACTTCCGGGTCCATATTGATAACTTCGACATAGCCGCCGCGAAGACCGCATTCGCCCATGTAGCCCTTGGAGCAGGACATGAAGCTGGCGAGTTCCAATTTGGAAAAGGGTTCGCCCATTTCAACTAAAACCTGTCAAAACAGCCATAAAACACTAAACCCAGTACAAGCCTAAAAAGCTTACTTTCTTGAAGGAATGGAACTGTGATCCTGGAGCGTACACGTTGTCTTGGTATACTTCATCAGCCAAAATGAAGAGATTGTTCTCATGGGCGAACTTGATAATCTCCTCGATGTTTTCCCTGCTGAGTACTTGTCCAGTCGGATTGCCAGGGTTGATTACCACGATGCATTTCACGTCGTACTTTTGTTTCGCCTCTTGAATCGATCGCTAAAACAAAAGTGAACGTAAATGTGTGTTTGATCAAGTGTTTGAGTTGTATCTACCTTCAGTTCAGAGACATCCAATCCCCAACCACGCGACTCGTCCAAATAATAACCAATCTGTCCAAGGCTAAACTCGGATAGACTGGCTGAGTAAAGAGGGTACTGCGGAATGGGAATCATCACACCGACGGGTTTCGCTGCATCCGGGTTGATCATCAGTTTCAAGATGTTCTTGATACCGTCACTAGCGCCTAAAATAAAATAAAAATACATATTTTAACTCCCTTTGAATAGTGAATTTGTGATTGATAAATTAAAATCTTACCCGCGCTAAGAATGACGTTTTGATAATCGCATGGAATGCCCCCATCACGTCGCTGGATGTATTCCGCAGCGTGCTTACGAATAATTTCGATGCCGGTGGAGTCCGTGTAGGAACCAACCGACCCGCCACGGCAGCCCTTCAGAATAGCGCGTGCGCGATCCTTCACATCCTTGTTGAATCTCGGGTCGTCCAGGAGCTCAGGCAGCGTGCAAATGGCGAGAACTTGACGGATGAAGGTCATGGGCACTTGACCCATAGCATGGCAATCACCGATGTTGGCTTTGATCACTTCTTTGAAGGGCTTTGATGCTCCCTATAAGTATTACAAGGAATACCTCAGTTGGATCGATAACAAACCAATTTATCAATATTTTGAAAATGACAGGACGAAAGTAGTGCAAGACGTAACGGTAAAAGTAGGCATAACAAAGATTTCTATTTTTAACGATAGTGTCCGCATGGGAAATCGAAAATAACATCTCGAGACACAAAATTGCAAACTTATATGAACAGTTAAAAATAGTTCGTTCGGCAGTTCAGCCTAAACATATGCTGCCTTCATTACAGCACCAAAAACACCAAATGCCAACTCAATTGCGAATTATCTCAGATGAATCACAATGAACTGCGTATTGCGAACATTTTATCGTAATTTTTGTAATGCGTTTATCAGAGAAGCACTTTTATTTGCTTTCAACTCATTTCAATCATAATCATGTGATTAATGTACTTCAAAAGTGTTTTCAACGTGTACTTCAACACATTTTATTATTATTATTATTATTATAACTATGAAGTATTGAACAATTACATATTATAGCATTTCATTATGTTTATACAAATAAACGTTTGCACTTTGTTTTATCACACAATAAACCTTTGTTCGTTTGTTCTGAGTTTCTAGCTAAGCAAATAATGTAAATATTGCGCAAAAAGTTAAATTTGCGGCTTTAACAAATAGAATTGCTAATCGTTATAAAAATGAACTTTGAATGTTAGTGCTTACTCTGCTTAGAGTTTGAGTTTGAGTTTGATGTCTTTATCCTTTATTGTTTTTTGACACGCATGTTTTGTTTTGACAAGCACATCAAAGCAGTCAAGATGCAAATGAGAAATGAGTAAGCTAGAGGTCAAAATCAGAACGCACGATGGATTCGACCTTCAACTAGTTTTGACTTTGTGTTGGTGTTGGATGATTGGTAGTACAGGTCCCAATTACGAGCGGCATGAATCTGATTTGTACTGTTTAGTAACCAAGTAACAAGTATGCATGGTATTCGGTATTCTAGACTAACTAGACAATGCTCATTTGCTCATTACTCATTAGTTTTTTTTTATGCTCAAAGATAGAATAACAATGTTAAATTCGTTTAGCCCGTTTAGCATTACAAATAAATATCTAGTTTTATATTCATGGCATGGTACATGTTTTGCTTCCACTTGACGCTCGCTGATAACAACAAAGTAATTAAAATATTAAAAATATACATTTTAGAACTTGAATTTTGAACGTGCTACTTGTACACAAAAGTGAACGCTTTTAAAATGTCCAAAGTGATTCAGCAACTTCTTAAAATCATAAAATCAATGATTTGAGTGAGGAAAATGCAGAGAACAGAAAACAGAGATGTGAAGTAACAGGTTGTTTGGCAATGTGTGTTTTGTAGCGTTGCCAGGACAACCCTGCCAAACAAGCGTGAATTGTCAAATGGTGGCGTCACAGGTCCTTACCTTCTCAAGCTCCTTTTCGATCTCGCCGGCGCGCGCCACAAGAGGTCCACGCACGGCGTATTCCATCACCTTGATCGCCGGATTCATGTTGTTGATGGTGAGGGAT
>JARJDQ010012195.1:0-21155 GCA_030264215.1 Geostiba sp. GC000077 | reverse complement strand
TCTGGTAATCCTGTTTGGGTATTATTTAATTACACTCATCTTTTAGAATGCTTCAAAAATCAATGCGACCTGTGGATCTTATTTTATAACATTGCGCAAAACATCTAGATTTCAAATGTAATATATACGAACATCAAGTTCTTAACAAACAGCAGTGCAAAGTATCAGCAGATGATTACAACTTCAATATTTCTCAATCTTACCTTACAGTGCCTATTAATTAATGCAAGCAGCACCTCTGACTGGACTGGTCGTCTTGACACTGCCTATGTGGCGCAACTGAACTTCGAAGCACTTGACGCACGTCATATAGCAGGGAGAAATGCATCTGGGCTCTAATATATATATATATATATATATTAGGAAGATTGCTAATCACGCGGGTAATTTGTTATGCGCAGCGTTTTCGTGCGTCGTTGCGAGGGCTGTACTGTGCGGTGCTGGGGCTGGTGCTTCGTCGACGAAGTCGCAGCCGCAAGTGATGAACGTCGGGCTTTTTATAGGAAAAATAGGTTTGCGTCATGCAATCTATCTATAATTTACCATCCCCCGTGTGTGTATTCCGTAGTAATCTCCATAGAATCGATATTTTACCAAACGTCGCCGCTTCGATACGTTTCGACTTTTCATAATGCATTCGAGGGGCTAATACCCCCTGCGACCTAAACTATCCATACGGCTGACTCTACCTATACTATACTTACTCGGCCACCCTTCCTTCCCACTTACCGACACCTTCCCGTCGACGACCCATAAGTTGCATGAAATTGAATACCCGTTTAAGGGGATATAGCGAATGAATAGACATATGATAAATACGGACGTTAGGGCAATACATTATTGAAGTAACTACCTGTATATATGATAATAAGGCAACCATATTCATATCACAATGGTTGTTATGCATGATGCATCCAATATGTAGATTCATTTTTGAATTCTGCACTGTAATTTCATTTCATTCCCTCGTTCCCTGTCCTCCTTGAATTGTAGGTATATTGAATAGGTTCAAAAGAGGCAGTTGAATTGAAATTCATCTTGGTCGAATTATGAGCTAAATTAACTATAGCTCATGTGCAGGCAAATTGAAAATAGCAATTTTCCAATTTTTTGATTTGGAGTTTGATTCAATTTGGTTAATAAAAACTTTAGCTAAAAAAAATAAATAAAAATAAATCAATATATAAAAATTGCGATTTCTATTTGTCGGCACTGCCAACTAATTTCTATTGTCCAAGCATCCAGCAAGCCAAAAAGCTAAGAATTAAAGCCACTAAATTCGAAACTGGTTATCTAATATCTACTTTTCTATTTTCGTTTGATATCCTGCTGCGTACTTTATTCGAAAATTGGCTGGGTCGGCATCTTATCTGTCGAACATCTGTTTCACTTCGATTTCCCTTTTATTCCTCGCTTTTTCTATATTTATGAAAATACGATGTTGACGTAAAACGAAACACGATAGCAATATGAAGAAGCTGAAATACACTAGGTTTGTAGTATCGTAGTTTGCGAAATCACACGCATTCTGAAATTAAGAGTACATTACCAAAGTACCAAATCAAAAAAACGTATACGCTCAGTTTTGTTAGTATCTGTTCCATACTTCAATTTCCAGAGTAAGCTCGTCGCGTTTCTTCGAGGTTCGAATAATTTGCGGGACGCGTTGTATAATTCGTGCCGAAAACACAGTTTTCAGCTTGATTTGCTTCGATGAGCAGATGCAGTTCGCGAGTTTTCATGCCAGTCGCTTCGGCGGAGCGTCGGAGCCGGCTCATGGCTGGCAACAACTTTGCCAATTGTCCTGATTAAATTCCTCACGACTGCACATGGGCTATTCTGTATAGATTCCCCCTCCCCGATAGCGCATTCGATTTTGGTTTATTTCTGCCAATGGTCGCGCAGCGACCTCGCGTTTAAATTATCAATTTTATCTTCGGTTTGCAGCACGCAACAAATGGCGCGCATCGCATTTCAGTTTTCATGTCTATTTCATACTCCCACATCCTAAGCTGGTGACTAAATATTTTTTTAGGTTTACGTTTAAATTCGTGCATGGATTTGTTGCTATGCTAACGAATCGCATTACATCCCTGCCTCGTTGATAGAGCTCCGAGCTCGTGTAATGCTATGCCATGCCTTGTCTTCTGGGGCCGATTTAAATACTCCCAGCAGCATGGTTCAGAACATACAATGCGGTGTGAGACATATTGTCCAGGTAGACGAAGCATGCATGCTAATATTACCATACCATCTAGCTGCATTACAGATCGGAATCAAAACGAACATATTTTAGTGGAACACACTGTACATGACGTACTTACGTGCACGCATGCACACACACACAGGTACGAAATAAATGTCCATATAAGATAGTGAAAGTGAGTGAAAGTAAACCACCGCGCGAGCACAAACGACGCAAGAACGAGCCAAGCGAGCGCAAAACAGGACTCAAGACTCAAGACCGAAGACACAAGACTCGAATCTATTTCAACGCAAGATTTAATCTACCTGTAAAACTTCTAGTTATTTTGTGATTTTTACATATCATTCATGGCTTGAAGTCTTCCAGCAGACTTAAACAAATGCTTTAATTTATTATTTTTTGTTTCGTCTAGGACTCTAGGTCTAGAAACTGATCATTTGCAATTACAATTTATGGTAAGTAGTAATAAATGCACTGTCTCCCAATCATAGTTATTTGCGAGTGTGTCAGGCGACGTAGCATGGGCCTCGATTACTAATTCCTTTTCGTACCACTCGCTTATTTATTCGTCGAAAGCCTGCGCCACTTAGTACTGCAATTTGTGGCACGATGACCTTTCGCACGCACCTGCTACCTCCTGCATGATGACGTGTACAGTGTTCGTTGTACATTTTCAATTTTAGTGTACAGTTTTATTCATCTTTTTCACTTGATCACGTGATCATAAGAAGGGTCTCATTCATGACTTGATACACTTTTTATTGATTTTTTCAAATTGTCAAGAGTAAGTACTAAGTACGGCTCGGTGGTGTACTGGTTAGCAGATCCTATGGTCGCAGGTTCAAATCCTATAGAGCCGGAGAATATTTGTGTCACCTTCGTTCAATAGATATATTACTTTTAATGGAACATGTCATAGAATTAAGCGTCTGTAGTTGAGTAGGCTGGATGAAAGTGCACATTAGGGCGATACGGTAACTCACAAGGTTGGGCCCTATCACGTGTACACGTAAAAGTGTATAGTGTAAGTAATCCGGTGGAAAGACCGTCTCACACGCGTGGTCGGGTTGAGTAGACGTAAGATTATACATACATAAAAGTACTAAGTAACGTTTTTTTTTATAGGGACAACACTTCAGATAGCAGATAGCGCAGCGTAAAATGCCCATTGCCATGAGAGGGTTCCGTCTGCCCGGCTCCCCTCATTGACAAAGAAGGCCAAAGGATTTGCGTCAGAATAGAGTCAGATTTTCTCAGGCAGTCCTTAATCCTCTTGAATTAATTGGCAATATATAAAATTTAATTAATTGCACTGCGGAAATATTGGTGGTACATTTTGAATATAAGATTTTAAATTGACATCTTCGACCTTCCCACTGCAGTCCTCATTACAAATCTTCACATCTGCAGAATGTTTAATGGCACCCTCGGAATGACATCTTTTCATCATCGCCGCTGGCGAAGTCGTTTCGTTCGTGCAATCAGTCTGGTGTGGGCTAGTCTCGCGCTGCGCATGCGTACATACCTTACCATATTGACATTATTCTAGCTAGCGTAGCAAGAAGACGCTACTTGGCTACAAACTTCAATTGCCACCCATCCAATACACCCAATCGATGTTGCACTAATGCAACATTTAGTGACGTACTGTACTGTCGTGCTCTCTAAGCTCCAACCTCCAACGTAAATATATTTAATAATAAAATATTTCGTTATCGATTTATTTATTACTTTGAACGTCCTGCCATACGACGACACTCCAACGACGGAATGCGCCAGATTATTCTGCGAGGGCAAATCAGCTTACTGTCATAGTGCTTTTCTGTAAAGTGGATATAAACTAAACATCAACATTTTCGGGAATATGCTACGAAATTAATACAATGAAGATTGAACATGAAGTTAACAGAAGCTTAATTATATCTAAATGTAGGCTCCTTACGGTATATAGGAAAATGAAATATTTCAGTTCCAGCGCGTTCCAGTCAGAAACATTTACTGACGGCATTTAGTGTTGTGGCCCTGACTTACTTGAACAAAACTGTCATTACTAATCGACATTTTGCTAAATTTTAACATCAACATAATTTTGAAATTTAACGTTTTGTTTGAAGTTCTACAGACGTACAACAGAAGATTCAGTCACCGCATCCTCATATAAAGAATAAATCGATCCAATAGCCAACAGACATCAGTATAAGTAATTTATAACAATAATACTATTTATTATGTAAACAATAGTGTATAATTAATCTACCTGGGTTGTCGGATTACTGTAACTTAGCCTTCACTTCTCCGATAATACGCAATTTTTACCAAATACAGCCGCTAAAGCCAAAGATGCCGGAGGGAACAGAAATTCACAAAAACAAAACCCTAGCAAAGTTCAATTTACAGACAAAAGCTAATTGTAGTTACTTACGTTAATCCAGAGTTAACAACTAGGTACATGCAAATACTTCGTAATTGATATAGCAAAACAATGCAAGTGAGAAACAAAGATATAATAAACAATGAAACGTTTGGCGTAGGTCCAGCGTTTGTACGTTATGGAAATCTGTGAAAAATAGTAAATATTGCATTTTATTTAAATTTAAGAGCAACAATGGAGGAATTTTAAAAATACCAGTATAATAGAAACCAGACGAAGGTTACAAGCTCCATTAGGCAACACGTTAACAATGCTGCTACATTGTTCGCCAGCTTCAAGAATGTTCGTGGGTTTTTGCAAAAAAATCAAAAAAGTTTTAATTGCCCCAGAGGAATTCCTAATTGGATAGCACATAATACAACAAAGAGGAGCAACTACATTTACTTATTCTTTGACATTCGTACTCTCTTCCCTAAGTTCACGAACTGTCGAACTCCAAGAGCAAGCATTGCAAGCAGTAAGGATTATGATATTTTGTAATGATGATATTTACGGTGTATTTTATTTTATTGAACAAATGTAACGTAGTCTAGGTCTAGAAGTTAAATCATTTTCGGATCCTTGATATTTATGAAAGCCGCGATCTCGCTGACCAGTTTGATATAACATCTTATTAATATGTGTATTAGTCATCTATCTGCGTTGGCTCCAGTTGCTTTAAAGAAACCAATAAAATTCCGAATTTGATTATTGCGGCGTGGCACCTACAACTCGATCGATAATTCAAAGAGGTGTGACAAGTATCGAAGTATCTGTAGCATTTCGTAAACAAATCACTTCCTGATTGGTTACACCGAATTCGTCTGATGTCTGAATAACATCTGTTTTATGTGCGTTTGGTAATTTCCTAATAAAATAGTTTCGAGTATGAATGCCCTAGAGCACACGTCATCCAGCATACCAAATAATGTCCACAAAAAATCTGAAATCCAATGATATTCGTTTTATCCTTATTCTCACAAATTTAATGATTTTAAGCATAGGAAGATAATATAGGAATATACTTTAAAATTGCTTGTTTCCGGGTGTGGTGTGGCAAATCCTATATAGACATAGCTTAACATTGAGTTCGATAGTGTAACATTGATAGAACCAATACTCCGGAAGGAAGCAATTTTGATCGACTTCTCATTTCTCATACTTCATTGGTCCTAGGTCCTAGGTTGTAGGTCCTCTCAGCCAATTTTAGTACATTTTGTCGGATATCTATGTGTGGACTATGCAACGTTCGGACATTACATGCCAAATAGCAACATGCACACATACACTTATAAGAACAAGAACAAGAACAGTGGGACTAGACTGGACTACTCTCGGAGTCAATAGAACGCGGACAACTTTCCAATTGTTGTGCTTTATGCATGCATTTGTGCCTTGTGCGTAGTACAGCCAGCAATGTTTCGTATTACAAGCTCGTGCCTTGACGGCAACCAAGTCATGGTTGGACTGCGATTAAGCATATAGACGCGTGGAGCAAAGACAAAGTTTCATCAACCTTGTCAGCTACTGGGCTACTGCCAGCCCGTTGTCGTAATGGTCTCATGTTTTGTACGACCTGCGAGTGCGGGTGGTTTATCTACACCTATATGATGAAAATTTGCACATGTATCGTTCGCTGGTCAGTTGGACAGTGTTGCACAGGACTTCTAATGCTTCGCTGTGGCAACTTTTTCCTCCATTGCACGCCGGCCTGTCCCCATCACCATCGTCGTCGGCGTGTCTTGGATCTCCCCGCTTCACCGTCATCCGTTCGCCGCGCGCCGTCCCGCGGCCTCACCGCGGCGCTTCTTGCACCTCTTGCACGATAGCGATAGACCGCTGCAAGAACTGCCTGTGCCGCTGAAGAGTGGGGCGCGCGCCGCGACTTCGAAACGCCACAACCGTTTACCATTTACTTCGAGACGATTTCAGTTATCGTGTGCGTGTTTCTTTCAGATAGTTTAGTGCGTTCAGTTAATTCGTACGTAGCGGACACAGGTGTGTGCGTCCATTGATCACCAGGCCGCCTAAAGAATGTAATAAAACCGAGTGCTCCCCGAAGAACTGACCGTACCATCGTTAAACTCCACTGGAGATTACATAATAGTTTTGTTTCGTCCATAGTTCCAGCAAGAGGGGTGTACAAACATTTAAATTGCAAACATGGTAAGACTTATCACTTTATTTTTACTTGTCAATGCTTGTATCCCATCCGTAAAGTGTAACAAGTAACAACATAGCACTTCAATACTAACTGGAAGTTGCAATGCAAAGATGTCAAGTCATGTCTCAAATAAAATAACATTGCAGGCGTAACAGAAGGCAGAAGTAAAAGAGCGATTAAAACGCATTGCGCTTTCGGTGCTAGTAGGTCAGGCATGTTATTAAGCGAACGGCTTAATGTTATTAAGCGAACGGCTACATGAACGAATCCTACGTACACTGACATCTTGTGCGCTTTGCACATATCAGAGACACTCTGTAACTTCGTTGGTTGAATATCAGAAATTAAATGTTAGTACAAAAATAATGATTGTGGGTCCTATATACTAGAGGTACCATTTAACCTATGTGTCAGGGTTTGCCAACTTTTACATTTTAATTGTGTCGTATTATGTTGTCTGAGCGCGGCGCGGTGTTGGGTTTGGTTCGGCTCTTCGGCTCTTCGGCTGGAAGTTGGAAGGAAAGTTCTCGTTAATTAGACTTTTGGCCGCTTAATGCGCCGTGACATTTCTAATGTTGTCGGGCTGTGATTGCACCAGTCGAAGTCAAAGCATAATATGCGGTATTATCATTTTATTTCATTCTTGCGCATACGAACTGTGCGGCTGGTTTAATTGGTGAAACTATCGCCACATACGATCGTGTATGTTTCGTAGTGCTAAGTGCTCGTTCAATCGTTTGAACTTCTCTTCAATGCGTTATATAACCGCCGCGACTGCGTAATATCGCCTCCATACATACGGTTTGGGCCCAGGCGGACATATGATTAGCTTTACATGCAGTCCACCCGTTTCCTCCCGCACACCCGCAAATCATGTGCATGGGAAATAAGACATAAATTATCCTTCGACGGCGTGGGGTAAAAATTGGCACTGAACTACATGCAACCAGAAAGCGGCTCTTGAAAATGGACGGCGCTGCGAAACAGAAACAATTGACCAATGATTGCGCGCCGGCTTTCCTCGTGCACAGCCGCACCGAACGTAATAACCGCCATATACTTACTTGTCGTACTCCGGTAACTCCGGTACTTGCAATGCAATATCCAACGAACTGGGGCGAGCACGATCACCATCGTCACGTCTTTACGATGCAACTGGGTACTTACATGTTATGACCAAAGGCACCAGTAAAAGCCGCGCAATGAGAAATTCATGGCACCACAATGCGAATTTATTTAATTAACCTTCAGATCGATACATGCCATTAGGATTTTAAGGCGTGCGCTAAATACAAAATGCAATCTTCAAGGCTCAGGCACTTCCGCTGGAATTGGGTGAACCTAATTTATCATATGCTTAGATTGGCTTGGCGGTCTAAATTTTTCAAAAATCAACATGCGTCTTGCTCAAGAGCGGCAGCCTCTCAGAACATGACTATGTAACCTAGAACGTGCGGAATTAGTAACGCCATGCACGAGCTCCCAAAGGCACGCAAACTGCAAAAAATGTCATAAAAAATTAGACCGCTGCAAATAGTGTTCTCTATATTCATTAGTGTATGCCTAATACTGCATACTAGCAATGGAATACATAACTCATAATTTGTTTCTTGTTTCATAAGATCATAAGTCGGCGCGCCACAAATCTTGCGCGAGATTTTAGATTTGAGATTGCTTCTTTGTCCTGTTAGCTTGCCACAAGCACGCGGTAGCTTTTGATCGAAAATTATGATGTAGTTGACTGGTAGCCTAACCAACGTAGAGACACTTTTCAAATATCAAGGCTGTCGCAATTCGTAATCGTTTATATTTCTATTTTTGCTACTTGGTGCATGTATATTTCGCCAGCGTCATTTTAATTCTCGTAGCGTGTATTTATTTATTTATTTATTTATTTACTTCGTCCAGTTGTCCACATGCAAATACCACTCACATGCATATGTTCGGCACGTTATTTATTCCTTCCACCGCGATGCCGCTGGCGCATTCGTTCGTTTGCTCTGACCTGCGACTGTAAACAGTATTATGCAATGCACGAAAACGAGACATTTTTAATTGCCACTTTAACATACATTTGCAAGACATCTCATCTCCCTCAAAACGAAGAGATGATGTCCTCAAAAGAACTAAAAAAACACAAATTTGAGCAATGCGATGCGTCCTTTAAATGTTTGACATATCTGCGCAAATGCGGTTGTGGCATTTCAAAAATTCGAAATTTCAGCCAGACCATGCAAATCAAATATTAAATATGAAACGCTGCGAGTGCAAATTGGCAATTGCGATGTGGTCATATAGAGCAACGAACTTTCCAATGATTTATTTCAATTTGTTTGCACTGGCGTGAATTTGCATTTTGGATTATATCGTTCATGTTTTTATTCGTTGGCAAAACGCAAAATTTACAATCGCGTAATTATCAAGCTTATTCCGCATGCATGTATATTTGATTCAGAAGTTATAATTTATGATAATATACCTAGTTACATGAAATTATAATAAATTGTTCGTTTTGAATTTAACAACCGGACCGCTCGCCTGGCTAAAATGCAATGCACTCCAGGCCCGAATATCTGATTAAAATTTCAACGAAATACATTTGGTTCACTTGGGTATTAACTGTAATTAATTTTGCGCAAAATTCCGGTACCAAGACGAAAATGTAGTACTCATTTCAACAGCTGTCAGTGGCTGGAGTTCTGGAAGCATTCAAAATGCAACGGAAAGCAAACCTGTAATGAAAAGAAAATGTGTACCTAGTGCGTAATGCGATCATTGTGTTGAGCTAAACGGAACAAGTTAGGTAACTTATTGTTTCGTTCAAATTGAACTCAGCAGTTGGCACGTTGGCAGTAACACGAATAATCACTCATTGTAAGAGGCTTTTTTAACACTTCTCGATCAGAAACAGGAAGCGGAGTTCAATACTTTTGCAAACCAAAGAAACCTTGACGCAGCCATCACATCGACATAATCTCACTAACATGTTACAGTCTTTCTACTTACTTTCTGGCCATGCTACAAAGAGCACTTGAAAAATGCTTGCTGGCGTTGTGTGCTTGAGTTTCACATATGCTCGAGACCCAAGATGTAGAACAACTAATGAAGATAATCAAAATCACTTGTTTCCAAAGTAAATGCAATGTAAATACATAGTCATGCATGCTGATAAGATTGAATTTAATGCACGTGCAATTAAGTCATATTGAAATTAATTATGTGTTAACAACTAAGAGTCTAAGAGAACAAGTGTATTTTCTACATTCGGCCGGTAAGTAAATCACAAGCGCACTGATAAGAGCTAACTTTTTCTTCACCTTGCTGAAATATGAAATTCAAGGGAGTTTTTTTTTTTGTCATTTACTTTTAAAGTAAAGCAACGCTGTGCATCTTACTGGTTCTTTCCTCGCACTTTCTAGCGATTTTGCTTTTTTTTTACAATTTGCTTTTGCTGTGTTCCACTTAGAAACTGTGAGTTCCACATTCGACGACAACTGTTTCAAGTCGTTTGTTCACCTGCTAGGCTAGAAGAAACACATTTCGGACTTAATAAACTCATTTGCTCGGTTGTCCAAAGTCAAGAGAACTCAATTGAGTGCCGAAAATCGACAGCACTCGAGGCAACGAAGAAGGCAGTATAACATCATTTCGTTAGCCCGTTAGCGCAAGCGAACGTGCGGCACCTCGTGCTAACAATGAAAACTTTCTACTAAAAATTAATATTGCCAGGCTGAGTTTTATTTACAAGTGTGTTTAACCACTCACATGTTTACTACCTCAACTGCCTGGGCCTCGGCTAACAAGCCAAGATGCAAAATGTGCTTGTCCGTGGCCGTTTGGCTCACACAACTTTCGAAACGACTTAACTTAAAATTTAATCAGATATTCGCAAAAATGTTCCAATGTTCTATCAATGCGTTCCGTGCGCTGATCGTTGGTCCTTTTTCTTTCCTTCTTTCGTTTACATCAAATGTTTACTTGCGTGCGAGTTGATTATATTCGTTTGGTGTCTTTTTCCTCCTGCCAGACAGTGGTAGAATGGTAGAAAGTAACAGGTTCTTGCCAATAAATGCTAGTGGTTAGTGGTTTTCTACATTTTTCGTTGCCGCACCGTGCATCGCATTCGGACAGGTCGAATGTACGTTTTCTCAGTGATGCGTCTATAAAACGATGTGTGGTCTCTAAAAGTATAAACACATTGCCGCGTCGTGGCCGACATTACGTAAAAACACGACATACACGGGGACGGATGGAGCATCGCTCAAACCATGCATTTTATCGCTGATGAAATAATGAAAACGAGCTAATTTGTCTGGTTGGACAACGGTTGAATAACTCATTCAATCAGCAAATCGATAAACGCGCGTTAAAGAAACGCAACGCGGAACAACGCCAACAAACCAAGCGCGCAGGAAAACGAAAAAGGGAAAAAATGGCAATCTATGATTTTCCGCACAAAAACTGAAGAAGAGAGTTGATCTAGTTGTGGATCATGTATGCAACCTGCAACCCATTCATTTCTGTAACGGTGTGAATATGCCATTAATATTGATGGATGAGTTTCCTGCATTCAATACTGTTGATAGCCTCGATGCTATATGGATTAATTTGCATTCGTTTGCATGCGAAGTTGCAGTGTATTTCATTAGCGTTAACGAACGTGAAGCATTTGCTCCTTTTGTATGCGTATGAAGCGTAATAATGGCGTGGCATACTGCTGAGTAATGGCGTTATGTTCGCCATTACGCACAGGATTGTTGCATGTGCGTACATGCGAATAGGTACATATTGTTTCAGCAATAAGACACGACGGTCGCGTTCTTGTACGTAATCCAATGTGCAATGCAATAACAAAGATTGCAATTGATTGATTAATATTCTAAACTAGACTTTAAACCCGAACTTGTTTTCAAGTTAATAGTGCTATTAATTGAACATCTTCAATTTACACATCATAAAAGTATTGATTTTTATAGCATCAATTAGCACATAATAAAGTTGTGAGTAGAAACGATAGTGCTAATTACTATCGCATTCATATTACCTAGAATAGAATGGTGAAAACGAAAAGTTGTCGTGTTTTCCCATTGAAGATCAAAGTTTAAGCGAATAGAATTTCTTATTTCTCATACTTTTACTCTTTTACATGATGTCAATTTTTTCTTTCTTCATATTTGTTGATGTCGCGAATATCACCTCGTTGTATTTGCTGTGCTCAGTACTTCATTGTCGTAATTTTTTATGCTGTAGTTTTCTCATGAACACACATGTCCACACGATTTTTTTTTTTCTTTTATGCACCGCGATTGTGCTTTTTTTGCGAACGAAGAATCATCAAATCAGAGAAAACATGCTAATTTCTTGGCGTCTTCACCGTTTCATTGTTTTTCTTGGGGATGCCAGTTTCTCGCCTCTGCTGTGTCTTGCACGTAACTTTTTTGTACCTTTAACTTCGCAATTACTATGCACGATGCTATGTTCAACATTTATAACAATCTGTGAACCTGAAGGCATCGTCCTTACTGCCAGCGATAAAAATACATTACACTCAAAAGTTGTAATAGGTACTACTATACTTACGTGATTTCGGTGCGTGGTATCTGCCAATGAGATTGAAGCGCGATAAATCCGAAGGCTATTCGATCTTAATTATGCAGGGACGTGTTAGATTTGAACTGGCGAATCGTCACGACCCTATAGATGCCTAGAAGCTGAGGAAGTGTCAACAACCATTGAACAAACACAATAGCGTGTTTCTGATTTCTCATTAATATTTTACTGTCGACTACAGTCAGGCGTACGAATCACGACCGAAAGCCAAATGAAGATGATACGCCACTTGCCCGCTAACTGTAAAGTTGTGTAATGCGATCATTAATCCTTGAAATTGCCCAGCTCATCGATGAAATGAACTAGAGAACTAGACGTTGCCGTCGCCTTTGGGACGGCTTACTCAGAGTGCACAATTGCAAAGTTTTGTTCATGTGCATTGCACGAAGCGTATGAAAAACATGATTCACGGTAATGGTATCTTTTTATCATGTTTTAATGAGGTGACAAACGGTAATTGCTCGCTAGCACCAACACTAAGCAGAAAATGAGCAGACAATGACGCAAGAATATCATTTGATTCATTATTAGATATGCAGACATAGATCATAGGCACACAACGACACAACGTAGATACACTATAACGTATCGTATTAGCGGCAGTTAGATATAATATTCTTGGCTAGACTGCTACACAACCTATTAGTAATCCCACTCAATTTAAATATTTTTGGTGTTTATTGACTACGATAGATCAATTCCTTGATTATATTGTTAAGATGTTGAACGTTGAACATTTTGCGACATACGAATAAGGCAAGTAAATTAGCGGGTGGCAAGGAAATGAAAGTCGACTCAAGTTGGCACATGCTGAATTTCATCGACTTATTACGTCTCTGCAAGCCTGCCAGTCGTATTTGGTAGGACACTCACTCGCGAATCGTCCTTGGCAGCACGAAACAATCGTGGCATGCTGTTGCTATCGCTGTGTTTACGTAGCAGCAATAACAAACAGCTAATGCGAGAAAACGAAAGCGCGCAGCATGCGCATGATCATACGGCGATGAATAATTTTTATAACAGGGCAATTATAATACATTCCTGAAATTCATTTTCCACCGCACGGCATGTGAAACGAAAGAAAACGATCTAATGATAAAAAAAATGAAATAAACCATCAAGTATTAAAGTACGTACTATAGTGATTGGACATGGAAAAATACATGTATGTAGCCATCGTCCATCCGCCATTCACTTTCCTGTATGTTGCCTTGTTATTGAATTCACTCGTTCTATACGTACCTGATACGGCTATAAATAGTAATAAATATGCATTAATAAATAATTTTCTTTTGGCATTTATCGTGTAACGACATTAAGAAACAATTAACAATATGTTTTAAGTTCTGTTTAAGTTAAGTTTTAAGTTCTATCATGCATCAGAATAAAATATCGAATGTTGAAAGATACTTGTTAGAAATCAACACAAATTAACTAACTTTCCGCAAACAAATTGCATGCCGGAAAGGTCATGTTCTGCGTTGGAAGACGAAATTATATTTTGCCTGTTTCCGCGAATGTGTCATATCCCAACTATCCTTGAAAGGTTGAAACGTTGAAAGTATTTTGGCGCATATGATGTTAATTTTAATATGTTGGCAAGGTGTTCTTTGATTTTTAAAATTCAGTTATGCAAATTAATAATCTTCTGGATTGTTCCTGTGTTTAGATGTATTCTCCTTTAAACTTTGTATAGTCGGCGAGATTATATCACCAAAAGTAAGATTTCTACATTTCGATGTTCTGCTTCGCAAATGCACGACCATGTCTAGTTTGATTCCACGTATTTTTGGTTTTAACGGTTTTACGTTTTACCTTTTACATAACGCCTGCCAAAGGCTGCACCATATTGCTTTCGATAGCTCTCGATTTCGCTGAATCGAATTTACACGCGCACTTTTTCCGCGAGCAATAAGAAATTGTTAACAGATAAGCCTTATTTAATTGCAACAGTTATATAAGGACTGAGATACTGTTGCGCTGGATGCTGCCACACAGGCATCACAAACACAACAAAGCATTGCGCAAACATAAGAAATGGCTGCACAAATAATTTATTCAGTCGTATAGCAACACCAGTATGTTTGATTTATAATTATTTATCAACTTTTATCTGATATCTTATTGCCATGTTATTCTTCGCAGATGTGACATATTCATTTGGTTCGTAATTAAATTGTTTCGTGTGTCGTGTATTGTGCGAGTGAGTATGTGTATGTGTGTATGTGTTATTATTCGCAGTTTTCATTTTTGGGTTGCATTGTATATTCTCCCAAGTCGCACGCAGAGCGCAAATAAGTCCGAAAGTGATGATGGTGGAATCAGTACGTATTCGCATTGACTCTGTGTGGGTATTAAATTCTATGTTGTGCGCGCATTTATTGTAAGCGATTTGAAAAATATCCTTCGCTTTCATAGCTCGGCTTGAATATGTATATGATTTCTTGCTAACCTTGGTACTTTTTTAATTGCATTTAGTTCGTGCTGGCGTTCGCTCTTGCCTCGACACTTCGAGTCGGCCACTTTTTGCATTGCGATCTGCGTGCCATGCAGGATTTACGTGCTCCCCTTTGGACGAAATCTTGCAAAATCTCTGCGGTGCATATTTTACGCCTTTCGCTACGCCGGACAGTGTCCAAGGATATGAACGCTGTATGAACACTATGGACATTGGACAATGACCACAATTCTGCCGCGCAATACTCCGAACTCTCGAGTGCGTTGAACGATCCTGCACGAATCTCTTCGAATCGGATTTTATTTATTATTACCTGCAGATATACGTGTGTATTCCTCAGTTACTTCCTCTTCCCTCTTCCTATTTCTTATTTAACATACGTTCTCATGACTGGCTTCTTTATTATTTCATCATTGCCTTTTGAAATTTGAAAAGAAGCAAACTTTTGCAGAAATACACACTTTACATACTTACATATGCTTATATCCTTATTAAACATAGTGATTGTGCTTGTCACGAGTTTTAAGTGTTCATCTTCCTGTTCCCTTGTGCATTGTAAATGTGAAATATAAACATCTTATTCATTTTTGTTGCAGATGCCTCCAAAGTGGTTCCGATGCAGGAACACAATTGCAATCGTTTTAATGATCGCCTTAGTTATTGTACAAATTGATGCAGAAACAAAAGGTAATCTTGTTTGTTTCTTTCTTAATTCGCATGTGCATATTAGACGATTTCTAAATCTTCAATTTCCGATTGTGTGACTGTGTGCTTAAATGCCTGCAGCCACTCCGCGGTGCAACATAAAATTGAAACTCAAACTTGCATTGCCGGAGTGAGTCTCTTCGCGAATGGCAGCTTTCACTGATTCCAAGCCGTTGCATGTTGCGAGCTGCAGGTCTTTCATCATTTTCGTTCCCAGGCTTCATCTTCAACATTGGGACTTTTCGCGAGCGGCTGCTGTAAAATGAATCGTTGCGTTGGTCGTTTATATCGTCCCTCACGGCAAAGGCAAACTACCACAAGTAAACGCGCCCATACAAATACTTTGCGCATTCCTCTTAGCAACAACAAAAAATCGACGTAAGAGACAAGCGCGTACATACGAAGCGATGCAGGGCCCTTGCACAATAGTGTCTTGTACCATTTTGTTTCCACGACTTTAACAATCGCATTGTGCACTTTTCTTGCGCAAAAAAACACTTAAATTCGCTTGGGGTCAAGCACCGAGAGGACTATTCAAATTTTCATTGTTTTTGTTTTCGCTGTACAACTCAAGACGTAAGACGTAATGAAAACCTTGACATCATTTAAATTCAATTAACTTACCGTTTCAAGCCTTTTACACCGTTGTGGCTTTTTTGTTGATGTTGCGATTTCGTACAACTCATTGCCGATTAATGTGATCAATTGCTTTGTGCGCGCGCAGTTACACGGCGCAGATTAAGACGACCGCAGACTTCCGTCACATCATCGGTGACAACGAACGCCGACCAGGAAGTGTCTGCCAGCGTGAATCGCTTGCGCACGCGGGGCCGCGGCAACTCCAAGAAGACCAGCGACAATGCGGTGGCGGCTGCCACCAATGTCGCCAAAAAGGACAAAGACGGCTACAAAGTCGTCTGCTACTACACGAATTGGTCGCAGTATCGGCCCAAGATTGGCAAATACACGCCGGAGGACATCACGCCCGATCTCTGCACGCACATCATCTTCTCATTCGGCTGGTTGAAGAAGGGCAAGCTTTCGTCCTTCGAGAGCAACGATGAGACGAAGGATGGCAAGACGGGCCTTTACGATCGCATTAACAAGCTCAAGAAGGGAAATCCCGCCCTCAAGACGCTGCTCGCTATCGGCGGCTGGTCGTTCGGCACGCAGAAGTTTAAGGACATGGCCGGAACGCGCTACGCCCGTCAGACCTTCATCTACAGCGCGATTCCGTTCCTGCGGGACCGTGGATTCGATGGGCTCGATATCGATTGGGAGTATCCTAAGGGCTCCGACGACAAGAAAAACTACGTCCACTTGTTGAAGGGTGAGTATTGAAAGCCTTCCACTTCCTCTTGCTGCAGTATACTAGATTGCTTTCTAGCACTTACAATTTTTGTTTGAGTTTAGTGTCGTTCCGAGCAGGATAAAAATTGCCCATTGCATTTGGCATCGGGGCATCGATAAATCGCCCTGTGAATATTTTTTTTTATGTTATTAGACTCCAACTTTCTAATGTAAAGATAATCATTAGTCGTATATTGGCAGTTGGCACGTTGGCAGTATGCGCAATTCAATTAGTTACTTTCAATAGCACTGGTGTGCGTTGGTATTGCGGCGCGTGAGTTGTTTTATTCACAAGCAATCGGGTCGGCCGCATGAATAAAAGGAAAATTATTCGACTGACGCCTTACATCTGAGAACTAGATTGAAGAAAGTACTTTTACACTTGAAATTTACATAGAAGTTATTTTGTCTTTCTTGCCCAACATTTTGCTTCGCATTTCCCCAATTTTCACTTCTCTACTCTGTTATTACTACGATATGTAGGTACTAACTATAACTTTGCGAATGTTTTAGAACTGCGGGAAGCTTTCGAAGCCGAAGCACAGGAGATCAAGAAACCACGGCTTTTACTTTCTGCCGCTGTGCCAGTTGGTCCCGACAACATTAAATCAGGCTATGATGTACCTGCAGTCGCCTCGTACTTGGACTTCATTAACCTAATGGCATACGATTTCCATGGCAAATGGGAGCGAGAAACCGGCCATAATGCGCCATTGTACGCGCCAAGCAGCGACAGCGAATGGAGGAAGCAGTTGTCAGTCGATCATGCCGCGAATCTCTGGGTGAAATTAGGCGCACCGCGCGAAAAGTTAGTCATCGGCATGCCGACCTACGGACGAACCTTTACGCTGAGCAATCCTAGTAAATACGGCGTAAATTCACCGGCCAGTGGGGGCGGCAAGGAGGGCACCTACACCAAGGAGGGCGGCTTTTTGGCTTATTACGAAGTGTGCGAGATGCTCCGAAATGGCGCATCATATGTTTGGGACGACGAGATGAAAGTGCCGTACGCCGTGCATGGCGACCAATGGGTTGGATTCGACGACGAGAAATCCATCCGCCACAAAATGAAGTGGATCAAGGAGGGTGGCTATGGCGGCGCCATGGTGTGGACGGTGGATATGGATGATTTCACAGGCACAGTATGTGGCGGTAATGTGAAATATCCGCTCATCGGGGCAATGCGAGAGGAACTGCGCGGCATCTCCAGAGGCAAGGGTGCTAAGGACATAGACTGGGAGGAAGTGGCCGGCACCATCGAGGAGGAGGAGGAGGAGGAAGTTAAGAAACCAGCGGCCAAGGTACCAGTGGCTGATGTGCTTCACAGAATAAGGAAACCCAATAAGAAGGTGATTCACAAAGGTACATTGGCTCTGGAGAAAAATAGTAAGTTTGCACTTTCTTGGGTCCTCTTTTGGAGCTATTCGCTAATATGGTTTCGATTTTCAGCTCGTGGTCCGCAAGTATTCTGTTATATTACGAGCTGGTCCCAAAAGCGACCAGGCGCCGGTAAATTCACTCCAGAAAACGTCAATCCCAGCCTGTGCACACATATTATATACGCTTTCGCAACGCTGAAGGACTTTAAGCTCGCCGAGGCTGACGAGAAGGATGAGGAAATGTATGAACGAGTGATTGCGCTTCGTGAGAAAAACCCGGATCTTCGAGTGTTGCTTGCTATCGGCGGGTGGGCATTCGGTTCAACGCCATTCAAGGAGCTTACTGGCAATACCTTCCGCATGAACCAATTCGTTTACGATGCCATCGAATTCCTGCGCGACTACAAGTTCAACGGCTTGGACGTTGACTGGGAATATCCACGCGGCGCTGACGATCGCACCGCGTATGTGAATCTGCTGAAGGAGCTGCGCATGGCGTTCGAAGGCGAAGCGAAGACGAGCGGTCAGCCGCGACTGCTGCTTACCGCCGCCGTACCGGCGTCGTTCGAAGCGATCGCTGCGGGCTATGATGTGCCCGAAATTTCCAAATACTTGGACTTCATCAACGTGATGACCTACGACTTCCACGGCCAATGGGAGCGCACGGTTGGCCACAATTCGCCATTGTTCCCGTTGGAGAGTGCCACTAGTTACCAGAAGAAGTTGACAGTTGACTTCTCAGCCCGCGAGTGGGTGAAGCAGGGTGCGCCGAAAGAGAAGCTCATGATTGGCATGCCCACGTACGGTCGCAGTTTTGAATTAGTGAATACTACCCAGTTTGATATCGGTGCGCCGGCATCGGGAGGAGGCACCCCTGGAAAATATACCTCCGAGGCAGGATTTATGAGCTTCTACGAGGTCTGCGATTTCTTGCACGAAGACAACACAACATTGGTTTGGGATAATGAGCAGCAGGTACCATTCGCATACAGAGACAACCAATGGGTCGGTTTTGATGATGAAAGAAGTCTGAAAACGAAGGCAAGTTTATTCCTAATCTCTCCACATTTCGCAGGCTTCTTAAACTTGTTTTTATTCAGATGGCCTGGCTCAAGGAGGAAGGCTTTGGCGGAATTATGATCTGGTCCATGGACATGGACGACTTCCGCGGCCAATGCGGCAGCGGAAAATACCCTCTCATCCAGGCAATGCGACAAGAACTGGAAGGATACAAGGTGAAGCTGGAATTCAACGGTCCCTTCGAGAGCTCCAATCCCATTGGCCAATACACAACCAAGGATCGTAAGATATTTCGCCACTCCACAGATTTCAGATCATTGTATAAATTTCACGCTTTCAGCCAACGAGGTAACCTGCGAGGAAGAAGACGGCCACATCAGTTATCATCCCGATAAGAATGATTGCACGCGATATTTCATGTGCGAAGGCGAACGCAAGCATCACATGCCATGTCCTTCAAATCTCGTCTTCAATCCGGACCAGAACGTGTGCGACTGGCCGGAGAACGTCGAGGGCTGTATGCAACACACACCAGCGCCGCCCACGCGCAGATAAACATCCCCTTCCCTCAGCAGTATGTTCATCGATTAAAAGGTATCTTTAGGATACCAAGAGAAAAAAGGGAAACTGGTACTGTGATTGCGGTTACTGTGTTGTGTTTTTATTTATATGCTCTTCATTTGCAAAACGTTTTCTCCCAAAATTTACAATAAATTACTTGTTTTATAAACATTTAATTAACTCTTTATATTTAATAATGAATTATTATTGTTCTAATCTAAAGATATGTACGCATGTTTTATAAGAGAATTATGTTTAAGTATTCATTGTGTTTGGTTTGGCTGATTTTCAATTTAATCCAAATATCCTGTTTGAAAGTCACTCTTCTTATCACTCGTTATGAGAAAGCTCTGCATCTACGACCATATAACCTCGCTGAATTCTGCATTTCTAGGGTATGACGTCAAAGTATCAAGCAAAGTTGATGACATGAAAAAGAGCACGCATTCGGGAAATAAAAAGCAAAATATGGAAATAAATCGGAATATGTTTAAATTTCATTGTAATTTTAAAGCAGTTCCTGCGACCTTAGGAGGTTGGGACGGGATACATCCTAAGGTGCGTCTTCTTGCCTACCAGAATCCACAAAGACATTAAAGGAAAGAGCTCGCATTCGGGAAATATGTAGCAAAATATGGAAATAAATCAGAACATTTTCAAATTTGATTTAAGTCACTTTTCTGGTTCTGAGGAGGTTGGAACAGAATGCGTTGACGACATGCGATGGCAAATCTTCTTTAACTTTCTTTGCGGATTCGGATAGCCAAGAAGACGCTCTTCAAGATGCACCCGGTCCCAATACCCTCAGGGCCCGGGAAGTGTCTTAAAATAAATATTGAAATTTTGATTAATTTTTTCGATATCTTGATATGTGACGGAAAATCCTTCAAATGTTCAGAGCACGTGTTCCTTTTTAAATATTCGTTGCGGATTCACATAGCCAAGAAGACGCTCCTCAAGATGCACCCGGTCCCAACCCCTTCACGGCTCGGGAAGTGTCGTAAACTACATTTTGAAATGTTGGCTATTGTTTTTGATATTTTGACGATGTGCAACGAAAAATCTTTCATATTTTCCTAACCCGTATTCCATTTTTCACTTTGTTTTTGGATTCAGATAGCCAAGAAGACGCTCATCAAGATGTACTAGGTCCTAACCCCCTCAGGGATAGAGAAGTACCTTTCAATACATTCTAAAATTTTGATATTATTTTCATTCTGACGACATGCGAAGGAAAATCCTTCATATTTTCCGAACGCGTGTTCTTCTTTTAATTTTATTTGCTTATTCGG
>JARJDQ010012188.1:0-13734 GCA_030264215.1 Geostiba sp. GC000077 | reverse complement strand
GCCTGTGGCCATCGTCAGAAACGATGTAAAAGCTCAATAAAAAACTATGTATCCATTCACGAGAATAAAATAAAATATTGTAAATGTATTGATGGTTGCCCATAGTGACGATGCGTTGAATCCGTGTCGGAGTGCGCGCTGTGGTGCGCCGCATTGAGAATGTTGGAAAGCGAAAAGCGAACATGCCATTCTCCTATGTTCGGCTGCATGATTTCCACACTGTATGTTGTTCTTTGTGAAAAGTTACACGAGTGAGATTTTTGCGATTTTTCTTTAAACCTCCAGACGATCAAAATAATATTACAAACATTGCGATGAGTCATACTACAACCGCTTCTACCATGCTAAAACCGATTGCAGTCATCGGGTAAAATTTTTTAACTCTTAAGGAGGCTTCGAAAAGTATAACTTTTCAAGCAGAACAACAAATAATTTTTTTCATCATACAGGGTTCTCTAATTTTCTTTATTGAAGAAAACTATGTTTGTGATTGTTTTTGTTAATAAAATGTCATTATGCAGAATCTGTGGTGATGGGAAGGAAATGTTTAGCTTTAGCTTTAGCGTTAACATTAACATTGTTTTACGACTGGTGTTTGTTGTCGCTGTTCGCGAATAACATTTGCTGCTTTGCTCGGCTGCGGTGCGCGCGCTGAAAGGATGAGATCATCACGTTTATAATAACAATTGATCGCTCTCAATTCGCTTCAATCGAGTGTAATGATTCGCTCAATTTGTTACCATCTACAGCACATTCTACATTCTAAATCTGTCCACATCACTCACAAACTTATAGCAAAACTATGTAAAAGTACACTAAATTTTTTAGCATGAAAAACACCTTTAAATATTTTAGTTTTTGGTGAATATCTTTGTTCCTGTTGGTGCAAATGTAACGAAAATTTGGACATATTTTCTTTGGACCAATCCACATTGACTAGAGAAAGCCAGAAGTCTCTACGTTTAGTATACATTGTGATATCCTGCTGGTAACTTTGAAAAATTCCAAAAACTAGTTTTTTGTTCATAACTTTGTTCCTGTATGTTCTTTTCCTTCCAAAATTTAATCAGATATTCCTTGGAAGCATCCACAACGATCTTGAGAACAACGAAATTATTCATGTAATAGTCAAGAAGATATCCTGCTGATTAACTAAAAAATCATGTTTTTTGCTTGTATCATTTTTCATTTAAGCGAATAATGCCAATATTGACGACCGACAATATTGAGGATTATTTCATTGTATCTTCTTCTCAATCATCAGTTAATAGCATTTCTTAGCTATTTAATTAGTTTCCCATTTAGATGAGTGTTTTTATCAGCTCGGTTTTAACTCGAATTGAGTGAATCGTAATAAGCAAAAAGCAAAGAGGATTTTCATCGGCATCGCTGCAATGATGCTCTTGATGATGATGATGATGGAGGTCATCAACTCAGAGGGCATCCCAATAAGGAAACACGTTCGGACCTCATTCGAACTTCATTCGCATCTCGAGTGTGTACCAAGTATACAAACTACACCAGCTATGAACTCGCTACTCGCTCTCATCTCAAGACAAGTCGTCAAATCCAAAGAAGAGAATCGGGCCTTTGAAGCCTTCTTCATTTACACATCAACTGCTTTCTTCCTACTTGAAACGACACAGCAACAAATCAACAATCATTAAAAACGTCAACGCAACATATTTTGATCATATCTCCGTTCCTTAGTAATTCTATAGTATTTAAAATCTTGATGTTAATTCGTTGGAACATCGATTAGCAGAAACAGAATCTTGCAAACCATGATTCAGCAGTTTTGCGAGTTTGGCTTAAAAAATATTTACTGCTTTGTCCTTTTTTAAAGTTAAAGTCCCCAAAACAAATACAATGTTTGGGTCTTGCTGTTTCGTTTCGTTTTAAAATAAACCCTTCGCCTAAATAATTCACTTTAGTCACTTGAAAACGGCTCCTAAATCCTACCATTAAACCGTCTTTAACCACATTTAAAATTATAAACAAGGCGAACCAGCACAATGGTACAGAATGTAAATTTCAAAGCCAAAGCTTTTGTGCAAGCCCTCTCACTAACAAAAAAAAAACAACTATGTACTTGTACTAGTAGTTCTTTTTAACATAACTCAACTTTTTTCGTGAGCATTATTTTGACTTTAAAATTCATTGTTTCGCTGCATGTGTTCATTGCGCTGGAAACTTGAAAGTAATGTGAAACTGGAGGTCTGGAGGAGTTTCGTCGCAGACACTCACGACAGGCAGGGCAATCATTTGAATATTTATCGAAAACAGCTGTGCTCTGTGCAAGTGAACAAATTTGTGGTCGTGGACACGAGCCCACATAAAAATACGTAATCTCCGCGTTCCCCTCGTAAATAAAACCAAACTGAGTGCATTGCATGTTGGATGTTGTGTTGTTACTTGTTACAACACGACGCGTGCATATTGCATGTGGACATCGATTCGTAACAGGACATGGTCGTATGGTCGAAGAGGAGCCACAGGGGAGTTGTTCATCTAGCAAACACCTTCAACCACCTCAGCCGCCCGCTCTCCACGCGCTGATCGTTAATTCAGCGCTAATTCCGTGATATTTCATGCCGTGCGACGACGTAACGACCCCGCGTCGCAATAAAATTGAGATTTATTGTCGCTGCTCAACTTTACCTAACGATAAATGCTTCTAATCGGCCCTTAAACACACAAAACATTCAAATTTGCACACGAAACGCGTTAAAAATCAATAAGTTTCCAGCGCAATTTACGAAAAACAAAAGTTGTTTTAGGTTATTTTTTGTGGTAAAACTAAATCTGATTGGTTGACATTTTGAAAACTCACCGTTTTGTATCTCTGTAGCCAATGCGGTGAATGTAGATGTAACTCCAAAATGCCGTTGCTGTCCAAATTAATCCAAACACGCAGGTTCCCAGGATCACTGATAAACTGTCGACACTTGCAGGGCGCAACAAATCGCATGTGATGCACGCACGCAGCAAACACAAGCCCTTTGGCCACAGATGAGTTCTTTTAATTTTTGATGCAGGCTGCTAGTACCGGGTGCCCGGCGATCTCTTCGCGCGCACTTATGTAATAGTTCTTAAACGTCTTTTCGCACTGAACGCCCGCGATTAATAAATAAATGCACAACAACAACAACACACTCACACGACGCGTCTCCCGCAATGCCGATCGGACGAGTGTGTGGACGATGAGATCGCCCGGCGGAATTACTGCACTACGCGATGGAGGCGTACGCGCGCAACGAGAATCGAGCAACGAATGAACGCCGGCAAACGGGCAAACCGGCTGTGCGATGCGCGCGTTTTGCGCTCTCCTCGGCTCCCTCCTGCTGGCTGTTGCTGCTGCCTCCTGCTCCTCCTACACACGGAACAACACACAAACAGCAGGAACGCAGGAGTAACATCGCGCCCGTTACATTTGATCATCGGAAAGTCAGCCAGTAGAGGGCAGCACAATACAGTAAACCAAATCACTCTAATAAAAATGCTTTTAATTCTCTTTCCGAAACAGTTTAATGTTATTTTAAGCTTTCATTACCTTCAACATAATTAATTGCATTTACATTAACGCTATTTTTTAATGTTTTGAACTGCTTTCAACTAGTTACTAATTATATTTTCAGATTCGATATTTTAAGTTAGACAACCAAATGTACACCTAAAGATTATATAGGATAGGCAAACACTCAAATTTTCAATAACTTTATTAAACTTATTTATTATCAATTAAATGCTTTAATTCCAAGAGATATTCACATAAAATCATCTGAATCATTTCCATCATCATACTTCTCCATATTTTTCGTGTTCATCAGTGTGCTGTAGCTCCTCAACTCGGAATCTTCCTTTCGTCGCTTTTCCTCCTCCTTTTCGCGTTCCATCTTCTCCTTCACAATCTTCTTCTTATCCTCCCGCTCCATCCGATCACGCTTCTCCCGCTCAGCGCGGAAGTCCGGATGTTCCTCGCGCTTAGTTTTATTCAACCTATTCACAATCTCATTGATTCTCCTTGCAACTTTCATCTTCCGTACATCATTGTCCTTATGAAAACCAACTTGGCCCACTTCCATGCCTGGGGTCTTCTTCAGATTCGCCCACATGGTGTACACCACCTCCAGGTCATTCATTTTATTGCCTGTGATGCTGTTGGCCTTCACCAGTTGGGCAGCATCTTCAAGAACAGCTGTTGGAATGTCATCAATTGTTTGACCCTAATGACCAAAGATGACCAAAGTCACAAGAATTAAATACTAAACAGCATAATTACTGGTTGTAGTCTTAGGTAGACGTGTGCTGAGGATAGTTTGTCAACATGGAACCACACATCTTCAGGATAGCCCCATTTAATTAAATCTTCATCTGAAAATACACAACATCTTATTGGATGATGAAATTAGTTGAAATTTAAAGAGAAATTACTTTCATGTTTATCCAGGCCCATGAATAATATCACCGGCGGTGCAACTACCGTGCTCTCGAAGTAGAAAACCATGTTTCTAGCGATGCAAATTAGGAAAAAAGGTTGAAATAACGGAAATATGTGTGCATTAATCTAACCTAGCAATTCTAAACACCGCGCTGCGCGCTGTGTAACCTCAGAAAGCGTCAGAAAGTCGACAGAAAATTCACGCAAAAACACGCTTCTTGATCAGAAAAATTGCAATCTACAAATTCCTTGAACATCAAAGCACTGAGAATTAGTCAATGATGTCGCGAACGATAACATTCGTGACTGGCAACGCGAAGAAGCTGGAAGAAGTGATTCAAATCCTAGGCAACAAGTTTCCCTACACACTGATCAACAAAAAGCTAGATTTGCCTGAACATCAAGGAGAAATGAATGAAATCTCCATCAAGAAGTGTCTGCAAGCCGCGAAGGAAGTCCAAGGACCTGTAATTATCGAAGACACATCCTTGTGCTTCAATGCCATGAAGGGTCTGCCTGGCCCTTATATAAAATGGTTTCTTGATAAACTTGGACCTGAAGGCCTTTATACAATGCTAGCTGGCTTTGAGGATAAGTCAGCTGAAGCTGTATGCACATTTGCTTACTATAGTGGTGTTGCAGGGGATGAGGTACAGATATTTCAAGGTAAAACCAAGGGAAGCATTGTTGAACCAAGAGGGCCAAGAGACTTTGGTTGGGATCCTTGCTTTCAACCTGAAGGCTATGAACAAACCTATGCAGAGCTACCAAAGGAGGAGAAGAATAAAATGTCACACAGATACAAAGCCATGAAGATTATGGAAGAGTATTTTCTTGAAGAGAGTGTGAAAGAGAAAAAGATGTGTGGAAATGGAAATGAGCCAGTTTGTAAAAAGAGCAAAGCAAAAGCTTAAAACTCCTTAGCATTGATAATAAAAGTGTTGACAATTTATGAGGGAGGTTTTTAGTTTACCAAGGTGATGATTCCTTCATTAAAATCCCTATTTATATACATAATACACAAGTACACATGGTTTAATTGTTTTTTTTTTGCAAGTTTAAATTTTTAAGGAAATAAAATTTAATATTTGTGTATGGTACTCAGTAATCATCATTGGTGTGAAGTGTAAATATCGTAAATATCGCTTATTGTTGTTTGGAAACTCGAACTTGGAGAATCGTCATAATTTTTTAATTTTTGAAATTTTACTAATGTTATACTTAGTTGCAGGCCTTCTTCGCGTATTTCTCCATGCGGGCTTCCAATTCAGGTCTAAAGTGTCTAATCAGGCCCTGTACCGGCCATGCGGCGCCATCACCAAGCGCGCAGATTGTGTGTCCTTCGATCTGCTTGCTGATTTCCCATAGCATATCGATTTCCTCCGGCTGGGCATTACCATCGACCATTCGGTAGATCATTTTATTCATCCAGTTAATGCCTAAATGAATAAAAATGAATTATAACAAAAATATTAACCGAAAAAAAATATATATACAGGGCCATTTTTTAAAACACCTTAAAAATAGCCCGGTATAGTTAAAAATATAATGATTATGATTACCTTCTCGACATGGTGTACACTGTCCACAAGACTCATGCTTGTAGAACATGATCAAGCGCGCTATCGCCTTGACGACGTCCGTCTGCTTGTTCATCACAATAATGGCCGCCGTGCCCAAGCTGGTCTGCGCCGCAACGAGGCCGTCGAAATCCATGAGCACATCGTCGCACACATGCTTCGGGATGAGCGGCGTGGAGGAGCCGCCGGGGATGATGGCGAGGAGGTTGTCCCAGCCGCCGATGATGCCGCCCGCGTGGCGCTCGATAAGTTCCTTGAGCGGAATGCTCATCTCCTCTTCCACTGTGCACGGCGTGCACACGTGCCCCGAGATGTTGTAGAGCTTCGTGCCGGAGTTACGTGTGCGCCCGAAGGAGGCGAACCAAGTGCCACCACGTCGACAAATTGCCTAAAAATGCAAAAAAATAAAAATTAAAATTAAAAAAATATTAACTGAAATAACTACTTGAGAACGTGAGGTATAAAAATAACCCCCATGCTACTATAACTGTCAATTTTACCCCATTTAGTGTTAGGGGTAATTTTTAAAATTAAAATTATTTTGGACATAAACTATAATTGTGCCTTGTGCCAATTTCATCCCCATCTAATTTAGACTATCAATTTTATCCCATCTATCAAGTTAGGGGTAGTTTATGTACAAATAAATGTTCACTTTATAAACTACCCCTAACCCAATAAATAGGGTAAAAGTAACAGTTTAAATCGGGTGGGGATGAAAATTAATGGTAGTTTATTATGTACCAATTTTCATCCCCATCCGATATAAACTCTAAAAAAAACATTTATAGTGTTAGGGGTAGTTTGTAAATTTAAAATTATTTTGTACATAATACACTAACATTGTACCAATTTTCATGCTCATTAAACTGTCAATTTTACCACATTTATCGAGTTAGGGGTAGTTTGTAAAATTTCGAAAAAAAATATGGGTAAAAAGTGACTTACAGGCGAAACAGCAACAGTTTCAACATTTGTAACAGTCGTAGGACATCCGAAAAGACCCACATCAGCAGGGAATGGCGGCTTTAGACGTGGTTTACCCTGTTTTCCCTCGATGGACTCGATGAGGGCGGTTTCCTCCCCGCAAATGTATGCGCCAGCGCCGCGGTGCATAAACACGTCGAAGTCGTACCCAGAACCGCAAGCGTTCTTGCCCAAAAGACCTGCTTGGTAGGCCTAAACAAATAATAACAATAATAATAAAAGTTTTGGATCTTAAGGAACAAATTTTTGAATTATAAGTTTTTACCTCAGCAATAGCCACTTGCATATTGGAAGCCTCATTGTAAAACTCGCCGCGAATATAAATATACGCAGCCTTGGCGCCCATGGCCTTACCAGCAATTAAACAACCCTCCACCAACTTGTGTGGATCATGTCGCATGATCTCCCTGTCTTTGCATGTGCCCGGCTCACCCTCATCAGCATTCACAACTAAATACTTCGGGCGGCCGTCAGAGGGCTTGTTCATGAAGGACCACTTCATGCCTGCGGGGAAACCAGCCCCTCCACGACCTCTCAAGCCAGAAACTTTGACTTCATCTAAAAATTACCACAAACATTCAATAAAACATATTTTTATTGCTATGTTGATAGAGCTCACTAATGATCCAATCAGCACCCTTGAGAAGAATCTCCTTGGTCTTGTACCAATCACCTCTTTTCAGTGCACCCTTCAATCGCCAGTCATGTTTGCCATATAGGTTTGTAAAAACGCGATCTTCATCGCTCAGGTTACCGAAGGAGGTCCTCGTTTGTGGTGGCGGTGTTCCTGGGGGTGGGTTCGAGTAGAACAAAACGTTGGCATAACTGGTAATGGGCGCAATCAATCCTGCAGGCAAACACGGTATCACAATATTTATTAGATAACCTCAAAAATATTATATAATAAATTCTTCATTATAATTATGCTTTAGGGACGAAACGATAGAAGTTTTGGGAGTAATATGATGGGGTTTGAAGTATTCTACATAGTTTTGTGGAATTGTGAGAGTATTAACGCACCTAATTGCGATTTACTTGCATTTGTAATCCTTGCAAGTACCCCTGCCATTTTGACACTTCTTTAATTAATCTCGATATGCAACTGTATGCAACCAAGCAATCATGAATCATATGATCGAATTTGACATTTGACCTCGTTTTCGACGTTTTCGTGTTGGATTGGAAGTTGGAAAATAACTTCAAATTCCTTTAGAACTAGAAGATTCCTTGACTAAGAAGAGTGTTCGTCAAATTTATTAATAAAATGCTTCGCAATTTGTAGTTTTAGCAAGTGTGTTTCGGGATTTGGAAGTTTTCTTCCATATGAATTTGAATGTGATTTATGATCGTAGTAGGCGATGTCAAAATGTTTGACAATTTGCACAAGATTTGCAAGTTGCAACACTCGCAAATATTTGGACGCATAAAAACGCATAAAAACACCGCGAATTTCCAAATATAAAGCACAACGTGCGTGGTTCGTTCTTTGAGTAAAGCACAAATCGTCGTCCAAAAGTCCAACGCAACCAAATTTCGCAATGGCATCATCAAACGCCGAAAAAACGCTCGACAATCTGCCGCTACCGGAGAAAACGCTCTCGCAACTCTTCAACGAGGGCCTCAACCTCTTCAACAACCTGGGGAAGATCGACGAGCCGACCAACAGCCCCAACGTGCAGCTGAACGTTCGCAAGGCGATGAATCTCCTCGAAGATGCCACTCGTCTAGCGTCCATTGCAAGTATTTTCAGCAGGAATGAAAACATCAATGAAATCCCAACAGAACACATTCAGTATTTGCTGTTACCAGCCCTGCTGGGCTCCCTCTCACTGCAGCTCACTGCTGGTGATAGGAAGAACATCATTGCCACAGCAGAAATCTACTTCAGAGACTTCCTGCAGCGATGCAATGATTATGGCCTGAGTGATCACAAATTCAATGACAAACAAATTGAACCAGTACAATCAAGTGACTCACAATCATCTTCAACATCAGGTGATTCACAGTCACAGCAAGGGCAAATGGCACAGATTGTCAAGTCAGTCAACACAAGAGCCAGTAAGATACAAAGATTCAAAGAGAAGAAGGAGCTGCAGGAGAAGTTAGTGGTGCTCAGGGAAAACTTAAACAATGAGCATGTAGATGATGAGATTAAAAGGGATTATTTCTTGACCCTGGTGAAGACCTACATCTATGAGGCTGTGGATGAGCTGCAGAGCATTGATATGGAGAAGCCCATTCTGGATCACCTGGAAAAGATGGGTCCAGAGATGAGGAAACAACCAAAGATTCCAATCAAACCTTTGAAGCCAATTATTATTACCAGGGATGATGTGCAGAAGGCTGTGTATGGTGCTGGGTATCCATCCCTTCCCACCTTCACTGTGCAGGAGTTTTATGATCAGCGCGTGAGGGATGGTGTCTTTCCGGATCCGAATAAGCCGAAAACTGGGCCGATGTCGATGCAGGAGGCGGCGTTAGCTGGTCTCACGCTCAACGATGATGATCATGAAGACACTGAGAAGGAGGGCAAGGAAGAGGCTGATAATGAGGAGTACTTAGCACAACAGAGAGCCATGGATGACTACAAGGATGAGCACAGGAGGGGATGGGGCAATCGAATGAACAGGAGTTAAGATGTTAAAATGTACATTTTGTGAATTTGTGAATAACTGAATAGAATATTACTGTTTGTTTCTGAGGTGTTCTTTTCGAATAAACGAAAGTATTGTTTTGGACATTGATTGTTTAGCAATAACTTTACTTAATACACTAGAGAAATATTAATATTCTTTGAAAGCTGTGATTTTACCATTTTACCTTTAGTTTCACAAGTTTATCAAACACATTTTGTTTTTAGTTTTAAAATCTAGGGGATTTTCGTGTTAGATACCAACATAATTTTGCATATCGAGTTTACGATGAGAAACTCGTGAAAAACGTAACTTAAAACACGCCAATTCATACAAATTCTATTTTACATAGATACAGCTGCTATGTGTTCAATAAATATCCTATGTTTTTGGAGAAATTCAAGCATTTTTAGCATTTTTGATTTTGAATTAGTGACTTTTAACTTTACGAAAATCCCCTAGATTCGCCACGGTGCTCGTCATCGGAGCCGTAGAGGAAAGACGTGTCAGGTTGCGATTGTGCCGGCTTACAGAACCAATCAACCAACAAAACCTCAAACAAATCCGCCTCATCTGTTTTGTACCCCGTTTGGAGGCTGATTAAAACCACCAGCGGCGACTAAACATGTTGCGTGGTAAGTACAACACCTACTTTTTACTCAACGGCAATTCTAAGTGAAAATATTGCCCTTCAAAGTCACAACTTCATGCTCTTGTACTATGGGACTATGGCCATCATTAAAAACATGTTTTATTTCTAGTTGGCGTTATCTTTGCCCTCCTGGCGCTCAGCAATGTAAACGCCAGCGTGAACGGCATCATCGACATGAAGGGCAAGGACAACATGAAGCTCATGTCTGCATTCACTGGGGGTTTTGTGAAGCTGCAGCCAGATGACTTTGATTCCCTGTACTATGCCACCAGAGGCTATAATATACTGAAAACCACCTGGGTGAGGGTGTTTGAAATGGATGGCTGTCACCATCTGAAGACAAACTACAAGCCTGAGCTGGCTCCAGAAGCACAGTTTCATGCTTTGAATGCTTTCACTGCATTAAAGTGTGAGGGCAAATTGCACAGTGATGCAACAATTACAGTAAGTTGATTTTTG
The DNA here is from genome assembly GCA_030264215.1 of Geostiba sp. GC000077. Lineage (NCBI taxonomy): Eukaryota > Metazoa > Arthropoda > Insecta > Coleoptera > Staphylinidae > Geostiba > Geostiba sp. GC000077. The sequence goes on along the minus strand of JARJDQ010012188.1, from coordinate 2,982 downwards.
TTTGTGTGTAGAGTGTGGATTTTTCTTATTTTTCTAATGTTTAGGGTTTGAAAGCAGCACTGGATAAGGGTGCGTCAACAGCAGACATTCGATACGCGATGGAAACACTGCAGTATTTAAAGCAGTCGATTCCGAATCCGGGGAAAATCGCGACGACGATCCAGGCGCGTCTCAAGGAAGACGATTCCTTGACGAGTCTCGGCCATGCGTTGCACGCAGCCGCGATGCTGGGGTCGAACGGAAAATTCATGAACGATCGCATTGAGGACATCGTCGTCCAGGCGGACGAGGTCGACTCCAAGATGCTGCAGTTCGAGGGTGGTCTCAGCATCACCAGCTTGATCCTCACTGGACTATACGCAACACCGGGCAGTAAACCGTTCAACCAGGAGCAGGTCGATAAGTTCGCGAATTATTTGCTAACGCGCCGCAGCGTGCAAACCGCTAAAGGAGCTGTGGCCCTGCTGGAAGCCGCCGAGAGCCTCTCGAAGAACAATCCCCCAGTGTGCATCACGCTGGTGTCCAACACTCCCGTCTCTTTGGACAAGCCCGAGCTGAAAATCCGCATTTCCGATCTTCTTGGCAACGCACTGAAGCCGCAACCAACTCCAGTTGTTGCGCAAAGTGCGACTCGCGTCACTGACGATGTCGTCGTGCTGTCCAAACAACCTTTGAGTCCAGGCAGCGTCGCCACCGAGTTCATCCTCCCGATGAAGCTGGAACCCGGACAGTATAAAATCGCGCTCTCCGCTGGTCAACACTCCGCTGTTCTGATGACTCGCGTCGTCGGTCCAATCAAGATCGACTCAATCGAGCTCGGTGTTGAAGTCGTCGATGGCAGCCAAGCGGCAAAGCTCTCCATGATCCAGTACCCACAAAAAATGACCACTCCGCTGCAAGCCGACTCCAATCACAATCTCGTGGCGAAGTTTTCGCTGCCTCGCGCTGTGCACCAAGCCTTTTTGCGCTTGTACACCGATAAGAAGGAAATTATTTTTATCGGCGAGCGCGACGCCAGCAAAATGTACAAGATCGCCGTTAATCTGGGCAATGAGCTCTCGTTTTCCGCGCTGTACAAGATGGAGTTGATACTGGGTGATGCGATCATGAGTAATCCACTGCGTTGGGAGATCGGCAGCGTGGACGTGAAGCTGAGCACGACTGAAGTGCCAGTGGAGCCGCGCGGTGCTAAACCGGAAATCGAGCATATGTTCCGCCAGCCGGACAAACGCCCGCCGCAGTTTGTCTCGATGCTCTTTACAGCTCTCTGCGCTGCGCCACTGTTGCTCCTCTTGATTATCTGGCTGAGCATCGGCGTGCCGTTGAATTACTTCAACTTCTATTCGATTCCCTTCCATGCGGGCTTCACCGGCATCATGGGGCTGTATACGTACTTCTGGCTGTGGGGGAACATGTTCACGACGTGCGCGTGGCTGCTCTATATTGGTGGCTTCACCTTCATCGCCGGCAATCGCATGTTGAGGTGCATCGCGGCTGCCAGCAGCAACACCGGCAGCAGCAGCAGCAAAAAGTAGATTTTATTATTTGCAGAGGCAGAGCAGGGAGTTCAAACGACACGAAATCACAAATTAAGGGCGAGTTTTTATTGGAGTTGAATGCACGGTAAAGGAAACAGTTGCTAATCAGAGCGTTACTTAAAGTTTGATTGATCACATAAACGTAAAACGTATTTTTTTATTTTGTACGGTGTGTTAATGGTTAGCAGTTTGACGTCTCTGATTAGCAAATAATCCATTTGATAAACACTTGATATGATTAATGTTAAAAACGTATGTAATATGATTTGAAGCGCGTTTGTGCTGCGCGGACTGATAACGATTTGCCGGACTTCGTCCTTATTCTTTTGTTATCAATACCATCATAACTAGTGCGACTGCGACATGATGAAAACTATACAGGTGGAGTGATAAGTCTGTTTAGTACCGCATTTTTACTACAAATACAGTCATAAATCTACATGAAGTAATAATAGCTTGAGCGATATTTATTACGTCGATTAGTTTTACACAGTTACCAAGCCGTAACCAAATGGCCAAATACCCAGAATCGATAACCTAAAGCCCAATTTACAATTGGGGCTATTCGCGATTTGCATCGCCGCTAGAGGCGCAAGTGGAGCGTCTGACAGCAGTTGAACGCTGAAAATTGACAATGTGCATGGGGTTAAATCATTAAAGAACGAAAACAACAATTTAACCTCACTTGTCACTTCTGTTTTTCGGCGTTCTTTTGCTGTCAGATGAGCTTCAAAAATTGACCACCACGTGGGGATTCTTTCGCTGCAAATCACCAATATGCTCAGTGGAACTTTGCATATGTAATTTTGTTAAAATGATTTTTGAGTGAACCCCGTAGACAGAGATTATCACCGGTTTATAGATGCCTAACTCAATTAGTAAATTTTCTAAATGAGATCTGCCTCTCTTTCTAGGAGAATAGGAATAGGGATGATTGCAGGTGTCGCCCTGATCAATATGGCGGCAAATTTGAAATAATTTTATTGCATATGCTATACATTTGAATTGAAACCTATTTATGTTTTTTTATTTTCCAATGTTTGAATACGTGCATCTACATAAACGGGCGTTGAAACGTCTTTACATTATTTTTGCAACGCATTTCAGCAGATAACAGTATTACAGTTTATACAAATTTAATATGTTTCTAATGAATTGGAACAGATGTATTAAAAAATCGTGATTTTAGCCGAAGTTGAGCTGCCGTCGCGACACCGACGTCAAGCTGTAGCCACGGTAACACACAACAATGAGAACAAGGATCATTTTATCGTAGTCTTACTAAAGCCTTAAATGGAAGTGTTTAACATGGGACAAACTCAGAGGGCGCTCCATATTTTTTCCTATTATGTTGGGCATCTGTTACTGTCATCATCTCTGGCTGTGATGTTTCCAGATGCCTGTCTCAACGTCTCGCTCTTCCTTGCACTCATACTGCTCATAA
>JARJDQ010012152.1:0-10952 GCA_030264215.1 Geostiba sp. GC000077 | reverse complement strand
TTTTTTGCAACAATCGATATGCGCTTATTTATTCCAAAGGGAAAACATAAATTGTCGTCGTGGACTTTAATTGAATTTGTTTCTTTTTTATTCCTCTTTTCGGGTAGCGTTTAGTTACTTGGCCCTTGCCGTTTGATACAGGGACATATACCAGGAGTACATTGTTAAAGTAAACATGCTATTCATATGTTATGTGCGTTGCAAGGTGTGCAATTACATTTTCTGTGATTTATGTTTTTACTAAGATTCCACAATATTTTCGAGTAAACCTGTGTACAGTAAGTAGGGCATATATAACTTCTAAAATATAGTCCTTGTATGTTTTTGTAGCCTCCCACTGGCTTTGATCTCGATGCCAATGCCCGTTTTTATTTACCGGGCGAACAACTTTTTCGCAGGCCGCAAATTTTTACCCCTCTGGTGCGTCGTAGTAATTTCGTCTCGACTCAATTTGCTCATTTATATGTGCGCTTGTTACCTGCGTCCTGCATTCATAATTTAGGTAAAAGTAAATGAAAACGCCCTTTAGGGTGAAATGCTTGGAGTAAAAATATGTCAGATACAATAAAAAGTGAATGTTCACACATTTTATTTCTGTTTGATTAATTGTCTTCAATAATGAGACATTTGGTTAGTGTTGATGTGGTTCATGGCTACTGGTATTTACGTGCAGGAGCAGTGCGCTAACAAATTGATGAGCTATTAATTAATTCATTAGGCATTGCCCCTATTCAGAAATAATAGTGTTTACACTTTAAGTACTGAATTTCGGTTTGAAACGTTGGGGTATTTATTGTTTTTTGTGTCTGTGAATTTAGATTTAGATTGACTAGACGTTATTTGATTTGCCTGGTAGGTTCATGTTAGTTATTTCCCTCCGCACCCGCCTTGACAGGCTGCGTTGGGCAGGACCATACTCGTACGTTAGGAGTTGTACCTGTACCTGTAATCAGTGTCTAGCGTAAACTATATAATTTATGATATCTGGTGAAAGTGCGTGCGCGGTATTAATGCTCGAGCCGAATACATTCGATGTTTTCGAGGGTTGGACCACGACCACACGTCATGACGCAAAGTTTACATTACTATACTGGGTGTTGCCGTCGCCGCAAGCCTTGGTTGGAATTTGTGGTTATTGTGATTTTGGTGCACATTGGGTGCGTGCGCGAGCGCTGATTAAAATCAGGTATTATGGCCCGTTGGACGACTGCGCCTTGGGTGGACTTTGGCCAGCTTTATGTGTGGCTGGGAGGGGCGGGGAACATAACGTAAATACAAATAAAAATGCCAGGGCGCGCGCAACATGCCGAAAAGGTCGGCTTTAAAAAAGCTCGCCGCGCGCGTAATTAATGCCATCGCTTTCGGTGAGCTTTTGCGCGCGGCCGTTGAAAAAAAAAACGGCCCTCTGGAGTGGAATAAAAGAACTAATTTGCGAGTGCGTCCCAGTCTCGATTTAAATTAATTAAACGCCCGCGCAAACATCGACGCGCTGATTAAATTACATCGTCGACAAAAGAAGGGGTTATTTATGATATTAGGCAACCCACAATGGATAATAGCCATAACCCCACAACTGTACCTGTACAATACAATGATGGAAGGTTTTAAGAATTGTGTTGGATGTTATTAAGATTGAAGGTGGATTGGTGGTTGTTGGAAAACTTGTTCGGTTCGGTGGCGTTTTTTTTTCTTTTCTTGCTTCGTCGTCGCCGGGAGTGCGGGCGAGCTCTCGTGACCGCAAAGGCTGGTCAATCGATAGCGACTTAACACGCACCTGGGGGCCAGCTCGCGGCGGCGGCGCCGCCGGCGGCCACGTTCCGATGCAAATTGCGCGTCGCCCCCACCGCGCACCACCGTCTTCGCCAACTCGCGCGTCGCCCGGCGCCGCCTGCACTAGAAACTATAAAACAACTCGCCTTGCCCTGCAAGGTGTGTATATCAATCCCTGGATCTGCTTCAGGTCCGGTAATAACAACCACTGCCGCCAAATCCTTTCGCCAGAAAATACGCTCTACTCCAATATGTGCACTCCTAAAGAAGGGAAATTGGTGCGCACAGAAAGTTTACATATTGCCTTCGATGGCACTCCAGACAATACAGAGTATTCAAAATTAAAAAAAGTTTATTACTGCGAAAAAAAATTTGGGGGTAAATAATACATTTTTTTTTTGTACGTGCCAAAAATGTATCGAAAACTTGAACGGAACGTGCGGGGTGGGACTAAGGTATGATGTTTGTTTTCACACCTGAATTGCTGAATTATAAACAAGTCTAGACGCGCCGTTTTTTTTCTTTTTCGCCTTCTCCTCAACTATTGGGCAGCGAAAGAGTAATTTTTTCCGCGTGTCTTGCGCCTAGCGTGTTCCCTTTTATTCGCCTGTTCGTTTATTCGTTCGCTGAGCCGTTAAACGTGCGTGCGCCGCAGCTATAACGCGAACAAGCACGCCTTACATTCACCCCCCGAGAGCCACCACCCCCACCTTCTTACAACTGCACCTAAACTCTAAACTCTCCTCAAATGCTTCAATTCTAGAGCAAGTCTAGAGACTCTAGACTCTAGAGTCTAGAGCAATCATAAAAGTTAAGTTTGACATAATCCACCAGCACTTGGGACTGGAACAAGCTAACTAGAGTGTTTCACCCGAAGGAATAAGATTCACATTTTGACGTTTTAATGAGTTAATTGGACCATGTTAGAAATAAGCAAACACCTTGCGAAATGTTTAAGTTGAGATAGTTAAGACATTAACTTGTCCATCAGCACTGTTTGATTGTTGATTTACTAAACGTGTTTAATTTGATGCAGATGCCGACTAGTTATTAGATATAGGTATGTCTGAATATGGGTCACTGGATATAATGTTGCAATGCGTTTTAATCGTGGAGCATTTATTTTAGTTTCTTGTGTTTGGCGTGTGTTGATATTGCGTTGTTTAGTGTTGCCACTGATGGATGCTGACTGCCATTCGCGCGCTGTTTAAATGTTTAACAAATACACAGCGTAGGCAACCATCATCGTCGTGGCGTTGTCGGCGCTGGCAACTCGTCCATTAATATGTAAAGTGATAGCTAATATTTGTACATTTCTCGAATGCACACGCCGTCACTGCAATCGTGAGGAACTTTACTCCTGCGCATGCGCCCAATAGCATATTTGTCCTGGTTGTTAAACACGCCGCGCGCCGCTCGAAAGAGAGATGTGCTGGGTTGCCACACCAGCGCCAAGCAAACGCTCAAACAGAGGATGACAGCGACGCCACGCCGACGTGACAACATAACCTCAATCGTGCACTATCGCGGTGCTCTGCATGCGCAACGTGTTGATTAGCATTGATTCCTTTTCCGTTCGAATCGGCACATGCAAAAGTGAGGGAAAAAATGTTTTCCGCATCTTTAGCCCACCTTTTGTTCCCGCGCGCGGCACGCGCCCTCTCGCACACCCCTCGTTGCGATGCTATCTCGCCGCCGCCTCTCCGTCTTTCACTGCCGCTCGCGCGTGTTTAACATGTGCGCCATTTCCATTTATTGAATTTGAATAAATGATGGGGTGAAAATGCGCGCTGTGTGCCGCTCGTAAATAGGCGCTCTTTTACTTTACTGCCAGCGCGGCGGCAGGAGGCGGCGCACAATACACCTATTATTATACAAGGTGCGTTATGCGTCGACTGCCGCCGCTCACATGTGCCGCCACCCTCAACGGTGCGAGTGCTTTGTATATTCGTGGCGACGGCGGCGGCGTGAATATGGAAAAGTTAAAAACGTACGATCCAGTCGCGGGTTGGTTTTCCCAGCTACCAGGGAAAACCAAGTGGCGAAAAGCGTCCCCGCCGAATGTTTAATGCATACGCAAACAGCTAAGCTGAGTTAATGCTTTTTATTTTCTAATTTTCGCCGGGCGCTGCTCCGGCGAAATGGCACTCACACACACGAGGTGGGATTATGGTCGACCCTGCTGCCACCTACGACGTGCTGTACCAGCAGGCCAAGTAATACGCTACAACCCTCGATCTGGGACGTAAAAACCGAACGAATCCTGATTTTTCACAATACGCAATCGCTCGAAACTCTTTGGACTAAAATGTATCCACGTAAATCATTTTATTGATGATACAATATTGAAATGAATTATTTGTTATTAGATGGCGTCATTCTAATATATCCCTAAAACTATGTGATGTCAAAAATTAACATTGAAATATTTTTGGACAGTTTTGTACTTTTTCCCCATTTTTATTTTCACACCTCGGAACAGTTACGACGTGCAGGGGCCCGATTGGTTTTAATTGCCTGCGTAATTGTCCTGCGGATTTTTCGAGCTTAGCATCCTCGCAGCGCGTAAATCTGCAGAAAACTTTTTGAAAATTCAATACATTTTGTGCCCAGCAGAAAAAAATACTATTAAAATCTTAAATTAGGTTACTTGCCATTGAAATGATGCTAAATTGAACAATTTCCCAAAATTTTCAATCCCCAATTGCGTTTTATTGTTGAAGTTTTTCCAGCTCGCAAAAGTTTACACAAAAGTATACCTATCGTGGCATCGTGGCAAAGTTTTAAACAAAATTTAATATTGCCAACTTATTTCGGCGTGTGTAAGGTTATGCAACCCCTAGACTTTTTCTTCTCCCGAGCTCTTCTTTTTTCAGGCGCTTCATGAGCGTGATGCGGGATATATTTAGTTAGTCGCAGGTGTGAACGTGATGGTGGAATATCTCTGTGATTTCGCTAACTTTTGAATTCGTAAATTTCGCCGAATTTCGGGGCGAATTCCGCCGGGCGGATACTTCTGATTCTTCTGACGCTCCTGATTTTTATACCCTCCTCGACGTGCCGATTTCCGGCGTTTTCTCAGCCTCGCGCTGCGCTCTGCAAGCAGCCGGGATTGGAGTTTTATACTTTGCCGCGCATTCACATTTACATGTCGAAAGTTTCGCGCACGTGCATCGGCACGAATTGGGAATTTTCCAATTGTTGACTCTTCGACTTTTACTTTTGGCGGCGACGCCGCTGTAGATTTCACTCTTGAAAAAGTAGCTGCTGAAGACGAAGGTGGACGCAAAAAGTTCATAAACTGCGCGCGCTGTCGTTATAATCCGTGTCCGCTTTTCGTATTCATATCGAAAAGCGTTTTTCCGAGTGTGATTTACTACCCCCACCGCGCGGCGCCGTCTGGAGCAAGATTTCTGTGCGATTTTTATTCGTTTTGGCGCGGCGTTGTTAGTTCCTAGGAGTAGGACGCCACGCCAGTCGCAAATTGAAAATTAAATATGCATTACCTTCAAGCCCACCTTATATGCATGCGCCTGCCAGATTTATTCCCCACTAACAAACAGCGCCACCACCCCGCCTAGAGAAAAGAGACGGAAGTAACATGTTTTCGGCACTTTTTTTTTTGTCAGAAATTGAAATATTCACGCGTGCCGCCGCCGCCTGTGAAAATTACTTGTCACTAGTCTTGCGCCGTCATTCATCTTTGTATTTTTCACGCATTGATGGACTCACATTTCGACAGCGGTGGTGGTGGCGGCTGGAGGCTTTCAACGCGCATTATATCATCGTATCTTTGCATTGAGTTCGCGTTCGACGTGATCGAATTGAATGAGAATGAACATCCGAAAAGCGGCGTGGCGCGGCGTTGCGGAGGCGCCGGTCTGATGTGTGTCATGTGTGTGCGTACATCACAATCACATAATTCACATGTTCGCAGGCGCGCTGGGTATGAAATATGGGAATCGGGAAATATAAATAAATCAATTTCGAGACCGCGCGTGCGAGCACAATGCGCAGTACGCGGTGAGCGTATGAGCATCAATATGCTTCATGTTCATTTTCATTTCGCGCTTTCCAAGCTCGTGCATAACAGTTACTGTTACCACTAGCTATTATCAGAGCAAGATTTTCCGTATCCATCCATTAGCTGCATTTCTTTCCTTTGGGCAACACCAACATTTTGGCAATGAAATTTTATAAGGTTTCTTGGAATTTCTTCTAATTCAATTCAATTTGCGGAGAAAAGTATTTTGAAAATTGGCCAGTAATACGACGGGCAAGGGCCAGTCTCCAAAATGATTTTAAATTGTTTTCTGATGAGATATTGAATAAATCCGTCAATAATTGATGGTACCTGGTTTTTGAAGTGAATCCCGCATTGCAAAACATAGTGTAATGATACTTAAGTTTGTTGATGGTATCATTTTGACTAAACGTCTAGAAAAATATGAGCACGCATAATGCGTTTCATTCTTGCACATAGTTTCAAATCGAAAAACGCATTCGTTTCCCGGCGCCTCCACCAAAATATTCTAATTCCGTGTTTTCGGTCATACATTTGATAATTACATATTGAATTTGTAAACATTTTGAACATGCAATTGCATCGCTGCAAAGGGGATGAAATTTGCCAATTTACAACGATGAAAATTTATTTCACAATTATGTAAGTTTATGAGTTATTGCTCATTGAAAATAGCCAATTATTTTTTTCAAAATACATGTTCGTTTCTCTTGCCATTGAGCGGTATGTATTAAATTGATGTTGCGTCTTTCATGCACTGTGAAATATATCATATTATAGGAAATTATACACTCTTTCCAATAATACTAATTTGATAATTATGCTCGTTTTCATTTTTGAGTTATTTGGTTATTTAGTAAGAAAAATCATGTTAAAGAACGTAAAAGTGATATCTTCAAAACTAAGGTTTTAGTCCGATAAAAATTAAATTTGGTTCATTGATTGATTATACTCGAAAAAAAACATTGATTATGTTTCGATTTGATACTCCGCTCCTTTGGCAATTCGTGTTTGTGGAGCCGTCAGACTACTCCCGGAATTTATTTGCTTATATCTCCTGTACTAATACAACTGCTACTAGTTTAGAAATTAAAGAGTAATAAAAGTAGATCAGCTATTTCTTGATATTATATTAAAGGAATGTTAACATATGACTTAAAAACACTTTACCTACCGCCATTGTACATTCGGTAGACAATTCTTGAACTTGTGTTTTACTTATGTCCTTGTCTGTTGGAGATGTTTCATGTTGCATTTCTTAGGATTACAAGAGCATCCGCCGGTTGTTTTGTTTCGGTTCGAGGCTCTGATCCCGATTTGCTTCGGGGTTGCTCCCGCACAACATTTGCCATTCGGCATTTACCATTTACCATTCACGGATTCAACATTCGGCATCCGTCTCGATTCGCACAGACACGGCGGACATTTCATCCTCGGAGCGCTTCCAGTGTATACGTTTACATTGTCGCAGGATCCTTTGCGCTTCTTGCCGGTTCTGTGTCCTCCTTTCTACGCTCGCATTTCTTGCCACTGTTACTGTGCAGCCGGGGTTTGTTTCTTGTTTCGCGCTTCACAATTCACATTTCGACTTTCTCTGTTTTTGCTTGCGCCTCCGCGCTTCTTCTTGATGCTTGGGGCTGTGATCCCTTTGACTTGGTCGTCCCAAAGAGGATAACGCAGTCGGACCTTCATTTTTTCCTCGACCCTTCTTATGGAAATATTAATGGATGCTCCTAGCACATTCGACACAATTAGGGTGGACAGCATGCTGATTCTTATTAATTGATTGTCCTTGGGACCTAAAGCATTAACGATCTGCAAAAGCTCAGGACTCGGGTCCAGATAATAGGCAAAATATCAGCACCATTTTTAAATTTTTGGATTTTTAAAATATGTTTAATATTTTAATTATTATAATGCCTCGAAAAACGTGTTACACGCTACACGGTAAGGATGTTAGATGTGCCTGCTCCTGCTGACGATATAAATTCCCGTCTAACACATATAAATTGCATAACAACATAACGCGAGGCGTATTCCTGTGCTCGGGGGTGGTGCCATGGTGTGAGTCTCTGGGGGCGGCGTCGATTTTTCATCTTTACGGGCCGCTATGCAAATCCGGCAAATTGGTAGTTGTCTATCTGCCATTATGCAAATGTATGTAGAGCGTGCGGTGGCGGGGGGGCGCGCGCGCGATTGTGCTTACTGCATCGTCCGACACTGTATCGTGCATTATACTGCCGCGCGTCGCTGGGGCACAATGCCGGCCGGGCGGCGAGGGTGGCGACGGCGGCGGGTTGCTTTTATAACTTTAATAATTCTAACGCGCGTTAGGAGGTTCCCCACCGACACGCTCGTAAATCCAGGACGTTCGAACGCCGCCCGCAAAACACACGCCCTTAATGCAAACAGAACACATACAACATACCGAATGTGTATATAAACACTGAAATCATGAATGAATCATTTTTAGAGGAGTGTTTTTCCTGCTATTAGATGTCGCTTTGAAGTTTAAGGTAAAAGTACAGAGTCTCTAGGTCACTCTAGCTTACTTGGTTTCTTTCTCGTAACATTGTTGGTCATGTAGACAAGTAAGCATATGTACTTCCTTCATTTCACAGATGTTTATGATCCTCTTTTGTCTTTTGCGAGTCGCGATACGAATCGCTGTCACTGCGCGGAAAAGACTCGTCGGCGTCGTCGTCACTTTAACAACGTGTCGTTGAAGGCGTTTAGATCTTGTCGCACCGATCCCTCGACGCTGATGTGTAAATTGAGAGCGCCCTTAATGATAACCCGGCCGAGATGCAAAAAGCTCACACGTGTGCAGCTTGTCGCTTTGAACGCGATGCTCGAGTTGATGCCGGGTGAGAAACCTGATGACTCTTCAACTGCTTCTCACTGTCGTATCCCGGCGCAGTGCAGAGAATAAAAAGTGGAATCATGGTTGAAAATGATTCGCGTCTCCGCGAGGCGCCAACGCAACGAACTGATTTTTTAGCATTTCCGTGCTTTGTTTTTGTATTTTTCAATTCTTTTCCTTTTTTTTTACGTCTTCTTTTTATGTTGATGTTCTGGTGTTCTGGTACTGAATGACTGAACGCTTGATGTTGTCATATTACGTCCAGCGTTTTCCTCTTCGGTGTAAATTTGCGAAATGTTTGTATCTTTTTGCAATGTTTTGTTGCTGCTTTATTTCTTTGCCTTTCTCTGTGGCAACGTCTATTTGTTGAAATTTGCGTCCGGCCCTCAAGTGTAACATGAAAGAAGTTAATGAAGCACGGCGCCGCTTCTGAGCTGCCGCCGAATAGAAATAAAAGGAAACGGAAAAATAATTGCGTTCGGTAATTGAGTGCGTTTCGCCAGAACTCATTCTCCGCTAAAGTTGAGATTTTTTAATTTGTATTATGTTACTCTCTGGCTGCTGTGGCTTCTGGTTAGGCGGTTATCGTTATATTCCTTCCCCCGACTGCCAAACCACCTAAAATGTTCAAATTAGGAAAGCATCGATAAAGGCAGCGTTTTTCACAAGGAAAAACGAAGCACAACAGAATTGAAAACAATGTGAATCCGACAAAAGAAACACGTCAACAAGGTGGACGAGGGAAAGCTCAAAAATTGTTGCGCTTGCTGTGCTTTCGGAAGATTGTAAAAAGTAAAAACACGAAATCACTAAATGCGAGCCGCGCGTGGAGCAAATGGGGAAAAGGCAAATGGGGGCGATGCAATAAGGCCAAATTGTTTGTTCGACAGAGGTTGAACATGGCGGCTGGAGGGGCTGAGGTGTGTTGGTAGCCGCAGTCAAAGAAGCGCGTTGAGGCAGCCGAGCGAGAGGCCGAGAGTATTATAGAAGGTGAATTTATTATTACCAAACGTACCAACGTTTCGTGTACAAACGCCGCCCGCCCGCCCGCGTGCCGAGGTGCAGATACAGCACGTCGACGATTTTCAACACCAATTTGCGCTAAAACGCCAGGAAATTCCAGCGCACTTTACAAGAAACGCGCATTTCCACGCTGGGAAATGTTCAAATTCACAAGGCAACAAACACCAAAATCACAACAAAGTCCAACACTCCATATCAAAATTGATATGTTTCTGGAGGAGAGAAGAGAGAACAGATTCGTAATAAATATAATTATGTTGGGGTTCATTCCTTTTCTTTTATTGTACTGTGTATGTTGCAGCACTCATGTGAGCCTGGGTTGGTTAATTAGAGTAATGCAATTTCGCATTGCTCGATTCCTCAATTGCGCAGCAGGTCGCTCCAGTTTCAGTGCCTTGTCGATGGTTGTTTTACCTCCGACGTCGACCCCGAACACAGTCGCAGGGGGGTAAACTCGATGCTCCACTTTCGGCATTCACCTCACGCACGCACGGCGCGGCGCGGCGCCATGTCGGGTTAGGTTAGGATTCGCATAAGATACGCCTGGCACGCAACCCACCAAACGCCGCACGCCTCTACCTCGTGATCTCGGCGAAACAAAACCTTGAATTTGTCAATCCTTGAGTAATACAGGAGATATAAGCAAAAAATAGGTGTTTGGCGGAACACAAAGATGGGGATTATATTTTTTGGTTAATGACATCTTTTTGACTTACTAAAAGTCTAGAAACACTGTGCTAGAAACATCTAGCACGGATTATCAAAGAGACAAACTTAGTCTATTCCCGGCGCCCCCACCTACTTGAATTGACATAACCAATGTTCCTTTCCTGACTTATATATCAATGTGATTTTTTCATAAACACCCAATAACTCAAAAAATGAGAACAACCAACATATATGAAATTAGCATCATTGGAAACACCGTGAAATGTTCTTTAATTTGATATATTTTACAGTGCAAACTTACATAATTGTGAAATAAAATGTTCATCGTGAGAAGTAGGCAAATTTCATACCCTTTCCAGCGATGCATATACAAAATATTAACAAATTCATAACGTAATCAACAAATACACGTCAGTAAAATTAAAATGTTCGTGGAGGCGCCGGGCGACTTTTGTGCTTCTCAAACTTTTTGCAAGAAAACCCCATTTTGCAAGCTCCAATTTTCTAGACTTTTAGTATGTGAAAAAGATACCATCAACGAACTAAAAAATTCAAACCTCGTCTTTATGGGAATTATTTCTACCAAAAAAACCTGTTTCTCCT
>JARJDQ010012135.1:0-10989 GCA_030264215.1 Geostiba sp. GC000077 | reverse complement strand
TTGAAGTCTAAATGGTTTTTATAATGATGGAAGACGTAATTAAAACATACATTCAAATAGATAATCTATAAAAAAAATTTTTAACACATTATAACCGCGGCTTAAATGGGCCTTAAAGTTGATAAAAAAATGTACACACCGACTTAAGCAATCTAAATTAGTTTGATGAATTCGAATGATTATTTATTCGAGTGTTGCAATATGCAAAATTATTGCAAAAAAACAGCGCGCACAGCGGGTAAAGTAGGTAAATGCATGCAAATGATAAAAATACGTTCGCTCATTAATTAATGATGAATTAATCAAAATGGCGAGTGCACTAATTAGATTAAATGTGCGTTTAATTCTTTTAAATTTTTGCAACTTTATTCTAACAAGCGTTTTTTTTTCCTGCTTGCTAAGATTGTGGAGGAGCTAAAAATGCTGAATTGGTAATTTCTTAATTTCTTCATACACAATTCATTAATTGACTGGCTTGATTGTGGTCTGGTGAGCAGGTAATTAATATGCGCCACTACAGAGTGTCCCATTAATTGAGCGAAAAAATAGTATACAGGTAAATTGTTCTGCATGGCCGAGATACAGAGGCGTTAAATTTTATTGTCAACTTTGTTTCTAATTATTCTTTTGTTTTAATTTAAGTTGTAATTGAAAGATTTTCCAATTGAAATTTTTCCTACGATATGCCAGTGGATCAAAAATTTCAATTGGAATAGGTAACAAATTAAATAATCTGTCAATTAGAACTTAAATTAAAACAAAAGAATAATTAGAAACAAAGTTGACAAAGAAGTGTTATTGCCCTGTATCTCGGCCATGAAGAACAATTTAACAACTTTTTTTCGCTACTTCTTTCAAGGCCATCTATAAAACCTCCAGAAGTATTACACGATTAATGAGACACCCTGTATTTGCATAGCTACATACCTATAAGGTTCAACAATTCAACTTTTTGGGTTTTTACCAGAATTTGTATACGGTCGATATTTCAATTGCAATGTTTTACATTCCCGCATGCCACAGATGTCCATAGGGTGTGTTGGTGTGACTTAAAGTTTAGCCACCCTTAACACCCTCATCTCGACGGGTTTTGCGCCAGTGTCGTTTCATTTCCCTATAACCCGCACAGTCTTGCGGAGCGGGTGCTTTATTTTTGAGCTGAGCTGACCATACGGCGCCGCATATCTCATATATTACCGGAGCAGGACCGGCAGGACGGTCCGGACGCCGGGACCCAACCGCCATCCCTTCTTGGGGACTTCAGGGGCGCGCCGCCGCCGCCGCGCGCAAATGACCAGCGGGCAGCACCTTGCCATGATAGTCCCTCTTGATATACGGTCATAGCAGGTCGCACATTCGATAAAACATATATTGAAATGTCACGAGGGCCGACGTCAATAAATTCACCGCGCCGGATATCAATATTAACACGCGCGCCGCCAAAATTTATGCTCCTCTCCGTCTCGTCGAAATTGAAAAATTGAACAAACATGCTTCAATATTAATTGCGCACGGTGCTCGTCAAAAGCGCACTGGCTGCTGAAATGAATTGATGAATCGATAAGCGGGCAAACTGATGAATGAAACACGAGTTGGGCCCGACAATATCCAGATGAAAGGTGCCTCCTTTCCGGTGCTCCTCCTTGTGCTCCTCTCTCCCTTTGGTCACGCTTTACATTTTTCATTTATACATTTCTTTGGGGCCCCTTTGCCGATGCGCAAAGATGCGCAGGAGCGAAAAGCTTTTTGCGCTCTTTTTGCTACTCGTATTATTTCGGCCTCGGCTTTTGAAAATGTAAATGATTTGATTTAAAATCACTTTAAATGCTAAGGGCATCCATGGACCCCTCTCGGGGACGCAGCGCGCTGAAAAAACACACATCACACACTCGCGCAAGCTCGAGCGGGCATTCGATTACTACCGAACATTTCGGAATGCATTGTTTGTTTAATACTTCCTTATGCAGTCCCCGCTTTTGCGACAAAGTGGTCAGAATGTGTGTTATGTTGATGAGTGAATTCCAGAAGAGCAGACTACCGAATATATCAAAGAACTTTTGTAATATCCGGAGCACAATGAAACAATGCGCGATTTCAATTTCGTCGCCGCACCGGTGTGTGTGTGGTATCAGTATTAATGTAACTTAATAACTGTCAATTTATCAAAAAGGCATTAAACCTTTCAGCCTAGCACTAGGCACTAGCACATAAAGCTCGGCCGAGAGGCGGACGTTCGAAAATATGAAATGAAACTTTGTGAAAACATTAATTAATTTCATTAGCAAACTTTGGCGCACAAGACGTTATTTACAGCCCCTATATAATCGCCGCGGACGTCGCATTAAATTACGAAAATTGCCCAGGCCGGACATGTGGCAAAGAAAAGCGAGGAAATTGGCCAAATAGACGTTGCTTTATTAATAGCACAACTCGGAGAGCCTGCCACCCGAAAAAAAGTATCAAAATTTCGGTCGTTTCACTTCACTTTACTTCATTTCAAACCGTCAATCGTAATTTATTGTCGAAACGAAACTATATAGGTATTCCTGTCGAATTTTTTATATACACTTAGAATCACAATTCTACTTAGAATTATTAAGTCTCACTCCGATTTGAAGGACCATGTTCCCTAATGTCTCTTTATATTCAACTATTATGCAACATCGCCAAAGTTAATGATGCCACAATAGTTATTTATGAAATTAGTGTGTAAAGTTTGATTTTAAGATGCGAGGTCATGCGATGTCATAATAACCATTTTTAGAGGTCGTCGTAGAAAAAAGTGTGTTTGCACCGTTTAAAGTTACTATCCTTGTTTATAACGTTATCTTCGAGATCATTTTTTATATGCATAATCATTAATTATAAATTACGATAAATAAAGAATTTATCTAACTTTATTTTATTGAATAATTTTATTGAATGCAAATACATTTTATGGAGAAACGCTCTAATATGATGCTGTAATCTCCGCTTGTCCCAAAAATGTATGTATAGAAAATTTAAAAAGTATGTTTTATAAAAATAAAAAATAAAAAATGGAAAAGAACAAATTGATAAATATCAATGTGGCAAAAAGTACTGTGTGGCTTGATTTGTGAAATAATTATAATTCTGCCGCAATTTTAACATACAGGGTGGGCTAAAATTGGCGGAAATACGCCTTTGTAGTTTATGTCAAAAGAATACGATAATCTTAATGCCAAAATGCTGAAAAAGTCTTCTTTTGCTTCACGAGGTCCACAAATTTGAAATTTTTAGGTAACAAATATGCATAATAACAAAACAGCAGCTGTTGTAAAAATCGAACAGCATTTGACCAGAATGGGTTAGCACTTTAAAACATTGAACTGAATTAATTTCAATTAATTTAAGTTAAAGTTGAAAAAAAATTGAAATTCTGGTTAGATGCTATTTAAAAGAAAACAGACTTTTTGCAGAAGGCTTCGACTTTTACAACGAAAAAGAATATTGTTATTATGCATATTTGTAACCTAAAAATTCTAAATTTGAGGACCTCGTGACGCCAGCCGAAGACTTTCTCAGCATTTTTTTATTGTAGTATTATAGTATTATAGTATTATAGTATTATATTATTTTTCCGCCAATTATAGTCCACCCTGTATAATTAATTGTTAGAATGTTTGATGCACACCACGAATTATAATTCTTCTTAGAATTATGAAATCTCATTCCTATTTGAAGGACCATATTTCCTAATGTCTCCTTATATTCAACTATTATTCAACATCGCATTTGATGATGCCGTAAAAGTGTGTTTGAAGTTAATATCCTTGTTTATAACCTTATCTTCGTGATCATTTTTTTATATGTATAAGCATTAATTAGAAATTACGATAAATAAAGATTTTATCTAACCTTTATCGATTTTATTGAATGCAAATAAATTTTATAGAGAAAAGCCCTAATCTCAGCTTGTTCCAAAAATGTATGTAGAAAATTTTAAAAATATTACAACAAAAAAGATTTACATAAAATTGAAAAATTAAAATATAAAAATATAAAATATTATTTTTAAAAAGTAGAATAAAGAACATATTGATAGATATTATTTCGACAAAAAGTCTCATTCCGGTTTGAAGGACCATATTAAAGTGTAAAAGGGGGTAGAAAGTCGAAAATAGTAAACCCTAGGCTACACTTATATAAGTTTTTAAAATGTTATAATCTAAGTACCCTACCGACATAATAAGTTTAAAATCAGATAATATGGATAATAAATACATATTGACACAATGACACACGAATCAATTAGTCGTTCAATTAGTCCTCAACGAAATGTTTAATTCCTAATTGCAACTCAAATGACGTTGTTTCAAGTTGGCTTTATTGTCTTGTCATTGATTACTATAAATACATAATTGTTGTAAAGCTATATAATAAAATTAAAAAATGAGTCTGATTATTACTATCTCTCATCTCGCGCGCCTGATGAAATCCAATAATACACAGCTAATAAACGAAGTGCAGGTATATTTAGTATAAACAAATAGTAGTAAAAGCAAATTTACTATCAACACTATTAGTCCTTATCCCTTATCAATATGTTATTATGATGTGGCGTGCGGAATATTTGCTTATGATTTTTGTAAATTATTTTCTCCATTGATTATCGAATCGCGGCTTAGAAAAATGCCATTCGTGGCAGCATGGCGCCAATTTACACACACTTTGACGCACATTTTCAAGGTTTTCTGGTTTACGCATCACCTCGCCATCAACAAGGCGTTATCATAATCAAGATGTGAATACATTTCATTTTGCTGCCAAAAAGGTTTATTTTAGCCTCATAACGATTAAATGAAGGTGAAAATCGAAATATAGATGATTAACAGGAATACTTTGTTTTAAATTTTAATTTATCATATCTTACTTAGAGTTTTATAATATCTTAAAAAGAGTTTAGAGTCTAGACGACACCCTTAACCATTCGATGTTTAAAAATGCTACACATATTTTTCTGCTACTTTCTAACAATGTATTTAAAGGAAGGACAGTCGTATATGGATTTTGATAGAAATTCCCTTCTTGACGAGAGACTTATTCGTTATTTATTTATTTTTAAAACGGTTTTATGCTATTTATTCAAGTAATATAAAAGTAAATATAAAAGTGCACGTAACAACCTGCTAAATAAACATTTATTACGCATTGCTTATTCCTCTGCCTGCTGATAGGGCGATCAGTCGACTTAAGTCTACTTATGCTGAGTATATGTACTCATATCATCTCCCTATGAACATATCAACGGAGCGGACGTAAAAAAACACTTAGCATCTCATATCTCCCTATCATTTGTTGATCAATGTATGAATGTATATGTATGTATATTGAATTTATTCCATACGATATGTATCGAAGTATTTATGTCAAATATTGCGCAAGACGTACTTGTGCTTGTTAATTTACTTATTTCATCACAAATCAATATCTGAAGAATTAAGGTGTGAGGTGTGAGTTTATTGGCAGTTCGTAGAATATTTATAGCTGTGGTAAGGTGTGAACTGCAGGCGCATTGAAAATTGAAATTTATTCAAATTGAGTGGTTTTAACGATATAACCATCGAACGTTTCGGAAACGTGTAATTTTCCACTTAACGTGATTAGCATGAACAGCCAGCAGGAGGGAAGGCACCTGTTGTGTGTGCACTCAACTAATAACACTTAGTTTTATTATGTTTTTATTTTTAAAATTTTACTTTAATAGAATTTAAAAGAAAATTACTTTTTAAATTTACCTACAGATGGCGTTAATGAATATATTGATACTATGGTTGTCTACATCTGTGTGATTTTCAAGAGGTTATAATTTTTAAGCAAGGTGTTAAATGTCTCACCCTCTCACCATCTCATGTTTCGCCGGATAATCCGTCAGCAAGGAAGACGTCTCCAGGCCGTGAGGGCGGTCGACGTCAAGTGTTCCCTAAACGCGCATATACTTTAAATTCCCACGGGACCCTTCGCGCGCCGCACGCATGCCGTTTATCGACAGGACGACCCTAATTTACATCCTTTTTATATCTTATAAATGCACTCTCCACCGTCCAGGAAGGACTAGGGATAGGGACTCAATCGAAAAGTCCTCTCGTCCACTTTCCACTTGGAAATTCCGTCATCTTTCTGTGCCACCGAATGTACCGCACTGGGGGAAAGTCACCCCCTTGAATAATATTTATGAACATGTTGAATTTACTGATCTTATTGATCTTATTGAATATTTTCGTGTTTATTGGACAATATGTCCTTTATCTTCGAGGGGGGTGCAAACTGCAAACTGTTGATAGGGCTTAGTACAAGTGGAAGTGTGGAAGTATTAAAATATAATAATGAGGAAGGAGCACATGTGTCGTCCTGGATGTGGGACGTGCGATAAGTGACGTTAACAAGAAGACCATGCGCCATATTGGCGCAAGAAGGAGGAGAAAGGGGTGAGTCAGCAATATTTTGATTTTCGCTGCGTTAATAATCTGTCATCGCCCACAATAGACGCCATAACAATGATGCCCCTTTTTGTGCGCGCCAAAGGGGCGGAAGTCTCTTCCAATGGCCTCCGATCAGAAATTGATAGAGGAATTGATAAATCGACTCGGGTATTTTTCTAATTTTACCAATTTTCCGAGCATCGCATCAATCATAAGAACGCGAAAATAATTGCCGCTACGAAACCATTCTAAATTTACAAAATAAAAGGGGGTTGGTCGTTGGGTCCACTAGTCCACTACTTACTTGGTGAGAGTCCAAGACGCGTGTGCAGCGCCAATTTGGACTCCTCCGCCGACGGCAGTTGCATATCCTGACGCCAGGTCACATCCGGTTCGCTCAGCCATAATTTGCCTGCAAGGGTGAGGAAACAATCGCATTAATAAACAATCACGAGATACGAGTGCCGAAATTATACGGAGGTTGCAACTTGCAAAAGTTTGCCAACGACGAAAATCTTGGATCTTGGGGGGGTTGCGAGAAGTGCCATGATGCTAATCAATAGTGTTGCCTCCCTTGTCCCTCCTCCCCCCACTCCATTCTAACCGTCCAGCCCGTCTCCGGCGACTTTCCGTGCATTGTTTCTCCTTCATTCATTTCATGCGAAAATAGTGGGTGAAAATCGACGCGCTCGCAGCGCTCGTGCATCAAGCGGGGAAACTTTCGGGAGTAATAGAAGTAATAGGATTAAGAGCGGTGCGGGGCTGCAAAGGGAATGGGGGGAGAGGGCTTCGCACTGGGAGCCATTAGAATCGATAGTGAAGTGAGAAGAAGAGAAGATGACCATTAGACTCATTCATCTTTTACTGAATAAAAGGAATTCTTGCAAATTAATAATACTAAAACAGTACATAAGGTCATTGACCAGGAACTACATCAGATCTTAGAACCTACGGAATCAATTCGGTATGTAGATTTGGTGATTTAATTTTTTGTACGTCATATGATGCGGTTAATAGATTTATTTAGGCAGCACGAAGTTCCAACAAGAAAAAAATGATGGCATGATTGAACAAAACAGATTTCGTGCACGTAGCCCAACACTGGATGTTGTATTCCGGTGAAGAGCCAAGCCAGTAAGTAGGTGGTAGTGGTATACATACGTAATTTACTTTGCGAGGCTTCAGAGTGGAGGCCTGGAGACTTTAGACTACTTAAGTCATAATATATGTTTTCGAGATTCAATGCAAGGTCACCGTGTTCCCATCCATAACACGCAGCGTGAAGAGAGTGGACTGGGTCCAGGTGAGCAAATGCTCTGGCATAATGCACACGATGAAATGACAAGTCTTTACAAACGCCAGATCTCACTTCTCATCTTCACATCTTCCCATCTTCACATCTTCTCATCTTCTCACACAAAAGTGGTAATTGTTTCACCGAAGCGACGAAATGAGTGACGGCGCCGGGGTGGTGACTTGCGACCAATAAATACAGACCCAGAATGGGTCAGGTCGTCAGGTTGGTAAGACCGGGCCGGTAAATTGGTGAATGAGTCCAGCGACCAGGTCCAGGTCTATTAAGACAAGGCAACTAAAGCGATAATGACACTCTAGGGCTTTTTATTAAATGATATGTTTCTACAATTCTTATACAACTCTTGTACAAGGCACAGGTTCACAATGAAGAGGGTTACACTCCTTTTACAAGATGGAGAAGATGGAGAATTGGAGTCGAGGTCTCGAGGAAAATTGAAGTTTCCAAGGAAAAATGTTGAAAATCAATTTTCACGTCAAATGCTGCTGGTTTGGCGTGGGGTCGTTTGGTGGTGGTCTGGGCTATTGTGCGTCTGCGTCGGGTGGAGGCGGCGCGTTTTGTGATTTAAAGAGGAGATAAAAAGCGAGTTAAATAAAAGTGAAATGGGGGTTACGAATAAATGCGTTCGCGCACAAAGGTGAATGATTCCAGCGTCCAGCGTCCATCGTCCAGCCTAAGCAGGTCCGCAAGTCCTTCGCCCTCACGCTCCTTCTAATCGCAAACGCACCCTGTGCCACCACCGCCCGCCGGCGGGCAGCGAACACAAAGCCACGCGCACTGTATACGTACAGGGCAAGATTCCTTTTGAAGATTCGCCCAATTCGATTGCCGGCCAACCTAAGTAAATTGCGGACGCTTTCATGGCGGCGCCATCAGGAAACTACCAAAATATAACCTCCAAAACTTTTAGCTCTTAAATTTCTTAAATTTAAAATTTCCTCCATGGCATCCATATAGTAAGGACAATATTTATATTTCTTGATTGTTCAATAGATTACGGTGCTCTGTGCTTGTACTTCCTGCACACCCCCTTTTGGGGTGAAAATCAGATTTTGTTTGGCTGGTACTGTTGGGAGGCAGGAAGAAACTTTATTTTCTATTTGAGCACGTGCTGCGTCCACACGAGACGAGACAGACGACCCGAAATCAGTGCGATGCGAGAAGAAGTAGAAACCACCCCTCAACACACCCTGCAGACCCTCTAGACCCACACAGGAAGTGTGCTTTTATGTTTCATGTTTCGTCACTTCTCACTTCGGCTGTGAATTCGGAAAGAAACAAAGCCGCTCTGGAAATCCACCCTTCAACCCTTAAGGTCTTAAAGAACAATCATCAAGTTATTTAAAATCTTAAAATCTAGAACAATATTTTCACGGTAACATTAAAAAAGTGTGAAGCTAGTTTTGGGTCGTTCTGTGAAGGAGACGTAGATGTTGGTGGAGGCGGCAGTGGGGGCAGCGTCGCGCGCACGCGTTTTACATAATATCGATATATGGGACGGGTTATATCGGTTCGGTGCGCGTGCGCCGCCGCCGCCGCGCCAACATTATGCGGTGTCGGCCGTGGGGGGCATCGACGCGGCAACCGCCGCTGCCACCCTCATCTGCATACACCCCGCACACACCCTGCGCCCAATGGAGGCGGCGGCCAATCGCAGCGCGCCGTTTTTTATGTGCATATAACGCCGATATGTAAATCACCCTTCTTCACACGGCCCGAACACCAACCTACATAAAACGCACCCCTTTCGTCTATCAAAAAGAAAAACTACCCCTCACCAAAATGAAGAACTTGATACGTGGATATTATGATTTCAAATTTTCAACCCCTAATTTAAATTGATATAAGATTTGCTATCAATTTTAGTTTTTAGTGAATTTGTAATCAAAATGATCAAAATGGCAGTTTTAACCAAACCAACCCCTAAATCGAAAAATACGTTGGCGCGCGCTGTTGTGTGCCTTGTGGAACATGTGGTACTCTTTCCTTTGTGCGGCGCACACGCCTGCATCTACCTGAGCCACCCTTGCCACCCCTTGCCAACCCTTATGCACACGCACAGGCACAACCCTCGCGATTCGCATTTCAAAACGTCGAAATTTCGCTCATCAAACAGCACGCGTGCACCTTTTCGAAACCAAACATGTTTGATAGCTCTTTTCCCGACAACTGGTGACTGGTGGTTGCCTAACATGTAACTGATGCAACCATAGATGCAACCATGCAATTTTTGGGCGTCCATAAAAAATGTTTGATTTTCGAGGGTTTATTTTTTCGCGCTCGCTTTAACCTTGAAGCGCTTGAAGTTGAAGCTTTTTTTTGCGCTTGCTACGCATCCGAATTATAGCGTGACGCGGATGCCTTTCGCGTCCGTCAGCTGGCTGAATGCTGCGAATGCTACCCCTAACCGCCATTAGAGCCTCCAGCTAGAGATTTGCCATTGTTCGATGCGGCATAACAGATTAACAAATGTGGTGCTGGAATTCGATAGTGTTGCAAATGCTTCATTCTGAGCTGTGCTGAATAAAACGTCATCTTGTGACTTAAAAAAACGTCAAGGTATCATTTATAACGAACGTTCCGTTCCAAAGACGGTGGCTTAAGACATTTATTCAGGCGGAGCTTTGTACGCTTTTAAGGTTAATACTGTTCCTTTGCTTTCGGTTTGATTGTTAAAAAATCCAACGACTGTTTGTACAATTCATATATTGCAGCGAATTTTTTGGAGTTTGATCAAAGAAATATTGTGTGTGCATTGTGTGTTTGTGCACGAGGCATCTTTAAACACGAAAACCCAAAAATGATAACGAAACACACGAGGAAGACAAACAGAAAAGGAACAAACATGAATAACACTAAAAAACATGTAACGAACTTATTCTATGTATCTGTATGTTAGGTTTAGGTTAATGTAACCAATGTAACCGTTGCATTGGGAAGCCATTTTGCCACTGGCGAAACATAAACTGTAAATATTACTTTCTTTTGTTTCCATTTTTTTATGGTTTGCTTGTGCATTTATAGGAATAGTTATTTTTGATACAAGGGCGTGAAGATTATGTGTGCTAGATGGAATTGGCGAGGAAAAAATCAGCACGCCCTTGCATCAAACAAATATTTTTCTATAAATGCCCACAAACAATGCGTGAACACGAAAAGTCGATCAAATTCTAGTTTGCTTTGGAAAACAAATAAATTGCATGTAAATCAATTGGGGTCCTGTTTTTTCAC
>JARJDQ010012134.1:0-11009 GCA_030264215.1 Geostiba sp. GC000077 | reverse complement strand
GATATTGGAATTGGATGCAAAAAAAATTAAAAAGAATCGATCGATCCTGCCAGGATTCGAACCTGGAATCTTCTGATCCGTAGTCAGACGCGTTATCCGTTGCGCCACAGGACCTTATGACTTTTGAGCAATACTATTAATCTGCAATCAAAAATTAATTATTTATTTTAATTAGATACATGATATCAAGAAAACTTATAAAAGCTCGTAAAAAGTAAACACCCCATTTTTTTTTGGTTAAGTTCACAAAAAAAAGTAAAAAAGCAGCGCCCAACGTGGGGCTCGAACCCACGACCCTGAGATTAAGAGTCTCATGCTCTACCGACTGAGCTAGCCGGGCAGACGAACGCTACTGCGCAGGATTGCTATATTAACTTGAACTATTTTTCAGAACTTCAGCGCTTCTTTATGCTACTTTACTTATGGTCCTGTGGCGCAACGGATAACGCGTCTGACTACGGATCAGAAGATTCCAGGTTCGAATCCTGGCAGGATCGATACTCTTTTTATTATATAAACTTTATAAAACTGTTTTATTAGTACTTTTTCTTGCCATACAAAAATGTTAATTTATACGGTAGCGCCAAAACATTTCCATTACGTCCGATATGCTTCACATCATCTTGTTGGTCCATTAATGTCATGAAATCATTCATGAATTCATCGAATTCTTCTTCGGACAGTTGTGAATCAACTAGATTACTTCTTAAAAAGTCTAAAAAGAAGTTTATGTTTGTCATAAATCTTTATATGCCACGAATGTAAGTAAATATTTACTTACTTTTCAGGGCATTTCTATTAGGAAATATGTGATAACGTTCGTAGCATTTGTGAATGGTATCAGAAAAATCAGCAGTCGCCATTGCTTGAAGCAGATTACTTTTCGAAGCCTGTACAGTTTTAATTTTAGCTTTGCCAACTTTTCCTTGATACTTTGTCTGTGTTTGATTCAATTTATCAAGGATGGTCAAAACAGAATGCTGATTTAATAAAATCACCAACAAATCGCCATTGTTTGATAAATACTTGTTAAATGTACTGAACAATTTCCTGTGAAAGTGACATCTAGATATTTAGTATAATAACTAGTTATAGCTATAGTTTAATAGGTAATAGTACTTACAATTCGTCAAAGTCCTCCTTGAAATAGTAAAACGACAAAATGTGATCGAAAACACAGTCTTTAATATCTTTCAGTTTGCGGAACTCCAAATTTTCATGTTCGTGATATTTCTTCGCGAAATCCGCCAAGTGATGATCCTCTTCAACGCCAACCACTTGCACGCTCGCAGGGAGATGTGGCAGCAGGAATTTGCCGGTGATGAAACCCGAACCGCAGCCGAAATGCAGCACCGTCTCATCTTTATAGCCCCATTTCAATAATTCGGAATATTCGTTCAGCACAAATGTGATGTCTTCCAGTTGCCAGGAATTTGTATCAAACATGTTTGAAGTGGAAATGAACTGACGCACTCACACTCTGAGTATGAGTAAAGGTCTGAACAGTTTAGTTCTTATAATTGTTGTTGTTGATGTTGAATGATTGTTTGTTTGTAATTGAATGGCAAACGAAGGGAAGAACAACGACTTATGTTTATAATCTTTGTATTTATTTATGTCTGCTGATTGTGGCACGTCAATGAACTGTAACTGGTAACAATGTCGATAATTGATATTACAAGGATATACAACCGGTATGTACAACTGAACAATATGAGATGGACTGATAGCTAATTATTATATAGATCACATTTATATAACTTGTTATTGCAGATTGCACACAATTAAAAAATACTAAGACTCTGATCGTCTGATATTAACTGATTGTTATCATTAAATCCGTACGTTGAATACGTTGACATGTGATTGATAAAGAATTGTAAAAGTTTCAAGATAAAGTGATCATAGATCAGATCTATTTGTTGTAGCAAATTCCAAATTCCAGATTAGTGTATTGAAAGTTGCCTATATAGGTTTCGGTTTCATGTGATGTCAATTACACAAAAGGTGTTTACAAATTAGACATCTCTTCACCTGAGAGTAAACTTCTAACTCGAACTGATCACCGATTGGCCGATTCACCGATTGCTTTGAATACGACAAGATTAAGTTGAAAAGAACTTGTGGAAAAGGCTCAAAGCTATGCAACACGTTAAGCATGTAATGTTTGTTGCCTAAGCACTTAAGCAGATTCAGCGTGTTGCTCGTGTGTGCAATTGACCATCAAATAAAGTGCTCCCCAGTGTGCTGGGGACAATGTGATTTTGTCGATGCCTCAGCACACGATGTTTGTAAACCGCTAGCAAATGTTCAGGTTCACATTGAGGCGCATGCATAGTTAATGCGTAATTGCATTCTATACAATATTTACATTCGCGTGCTTAGTAAATATGTTACGAAGCATCCCGATGCGCGATGCCTTTCTTGGAGCGTTCAGTTCCAACCTCCCCCGACCACAATACACGTATGCGTTTTTTTCCCCTGTCGTCGTCGCCAGCAGGGACGTAGTACTTGATGATTACCTCATTTACCTGAGCCCATCCCCTGGTCGCCGGAGGATCATCTGTGTATGTTGGCAATGCTAACCGGAGGCCTATTAGAATGTCAATAAGTGGCGGTTTTCCACTGTATCGCGCACGACTAAAACAACGGATCGGAGGTGGGGTCCTCCCGATCAGTGGGCAGGGTGGAGCGTGGAAATTCAGCCAGCTGTCCCAGCGCCCGCACCCGCAATCCAGCTCACAACATTCGCCACACAATACGTTAATATGTACATCGGCGATGATCGCCGTCCACTTCTACGGATATGCCGATGAATATTTCACCGGATAATTGCGGTCTTTTGACCTAACAACGCCGCAGCAGGCCGGCACGCACAACTTCTTTGTTTGTAGGTATACGTGCAATGCGCTGCGGACTTAGGCAGGCCTCAAAAATATTTATCAACAAAAACTTCCTTCCGAGTGCTTTGACTTCAACGTCAGTTGCGACTTGAGAATTTTCAAGTTTTAAACTTGGCGAAATTTGCTTGCCAGAGCGCTTGTGCGTCGCGCGTCGGTAAGTTAGTCAACTGTATTATGCATGTTTGTGATCAAGCGGTCATCCATTGAGAGATTACCCTCTAGCACTCGCTGCTAGGCCTCCATTAGTACGCATTCATATTTCATGCGTTCCTTACCAACATTATTTAATAACAGTGTAGCTAACAAATCGTTACGTACACATTTTCCATCCGTTGGGAAATTACGAAACTGAAACAATCGAAGAAGCATGTGAGGCACATTATCAATTATACATAAATACAGTAGAAAAATTTCATTTCAATAAATTCTATACTTTGGCCTCCTCTTTCCATATATAATATATATGATTCGAAGTTCTCTTTTAAAATTTAATGCTTTTCCTTTCTAAGCTCTCTTAAAGGAAATATTTTTGTTTGTCGGCACACTGTTTGTTAAACATGAACCTCAGACACACACATTACCCTTTTGCTCCATTTAGCCCCGAATTGAGGATGTGAATGAAATAATTCGAAAGCTTATAAATATTATGTATAAATAAATTCCGCCCAGCTTGGTTCGTCTTTGTGCCCAGATCAAACATCCAAAGCCGTCAATGCCGCAAGACAAGCGTATCACGTGTCCATCGCTATCAACTTTTCTATTCTATTTTATTCCCCAGCCGAAATATCGCACTGTGCACAGTGCACACGTGGTTTTGGTATTACTTAATCGTCAAACACAATGCGTATTGCATGTGTGTATAATAAGCAATAATAAGGGATGTAAAGAAAGAAAGTAAGTGCACTCCTCTATTCTCCCTTCTCCCTTTGGAAAGGTTGGTTTCCTTCTGAGCCTGCTGACGCGCCGGCGGTGTGTCATTTTACAAAGATGCCGACTATGCCGATGACGAATAAACATTTTCAGTGGCGTAGCACCTACAAACCAACAATAAAGAAATTAATTAGATCTTGACTGATCATGACTTTGTTTTGGTATGTTAGTGCTGCCATCTATGTACTTGTGGCCGCAACTAAATTAAGCTTAGTTTTTAAATTTAAACTAACATGAAATTGACGCAGCACGCCACTGAACTTCATTTAGATACTCAAAAAAAGTGCGAGCTGATCGTATACGCCCAAAAGTAGCATGAAAGGAGTGAACGAGTGAACGGAGTGAATGCGAAAGTAGGCATTACCACTAATCGGTGTTAGCATTCACCTGGCCCAGGCTCACATAACCTTCAAATGCACCTTCTACATTCTGCTTGAATTCTAAATTGCGGCATGGCGTTTGAATCATTTGATGCCAATCCTAAAAAAAATAATTATTTTTTAAATTGAGGATTTAAAGAAATTTGATTTTATATGCTGAGTATAATCGAGCAATAATTCTCAGTAGAAATAAAGTTCTTATAAGCCTCCAACAACTCATGAACTCATGCTGCTTATGTCACTTGAATGGATTTAAAAGATCTGGTCATTCGGAAGTCCTTCAGTGTGCGCCCACTGGGAAATATTTAAGGACATTTCGCACGTTCAATTTGTACGCTTTGCAAAATCGGTTTTAGAGGGTGCTTTCAAGTATGCTCGTGTCCAAGCCACCAGGCCATGGGAAAATCACAAGAAAATAATTTCACAGTTCAATCTGGAAGGAACGTTTAAAACAAGCTTAATGTTGAAAATTCAATTAACAATCAAATTCCAACTTTGTTCTGTATTCTTTGAAATCTTTTGTTGCCTCGTTTCGGTTTCGGCACGATTCGTTTGTGGATCAAGTTCCTTCTACACTCTTCCCATTGTCCTCGTCATCCCGTCAACCGCCCACTACAAATTCGGGGTGTAACTGATTCAACATTTTTCAGATTCAAGATTCAACCCCATTGCTAAACCATCAACACAAGAATGAAGTTCTTCAGTTACCGTCAATAGTATACTAATATTGTTCCCTCGGCGAAATATGCGTTAATAATAATGTGTATTGTGGGAAGTGTGAACTGAAGTGAAGTGAAGGGTTAATCCAATTGTCCCCTGCAATTCGAAATGACAATGTGACATAGCTAACTTTAGATTTAGATTCTGGTTCAGATTCGTGAATCGACATATGATATATGAGGATGCACAGATTGGCCAGAGTATTTGGGCTTGTGCAGCGGTCCCCCTCATTCCCTCAAGCTTAATAACATAGCGGTGCCAACCACACAATCAACCGAATGTGCGATGCGTTTGCGCCATCGTCAGTTGCATTCGGTTTCATTTCTTTTCATTCGCCGCACACTCGCTAATTTACTGCTAACTGCTAACATGGTGATTATACATTGGTTGCCAATGCGATTCAAAAATAAAATGCTAGCGTCTAGACATATTTATTGATAATATTAGTGCGGTGTGTGCGCGCGCTCGATTATAAATGCAAAAGTCATGATGCAAGATGGCCGCCATCGCCACCGGTTCGCATTCAGAGCGCGGCGATACGTCGACAACGCGCACATCAACACATTAAGCGAAACATTTGCGTTCTCATTTGAATATTATATCCCTCCACACGCTCAGCGGCAGTTGCTCGCTTTGTTTCTCGCCTCCACCTTCTTTGCTTTCTTCCTCAGCGCGTTGGCCGTCGGACGAAGAAGTAGGTGCATAATGAGTTGCGGTTGCATGCGGTGTTCTTCGCTCGTTGGTCCGCACATGCACACGCGTAGGAAGCGCTCAGAATATGGAAGCCCTTCCGGTTTTTTGAGCTGTCATCGCTTCCAGGCACGACGACGAAGGCTGCGGGACAACTTAATTATACGCCACTGCAACCAACCGCGCAGCAACGTCATCTTCATCGCAAACTAATTTCTATAGCTGTATTTCATGATAATTACACGCGTATGCAATTCTAATGTCTTCATAGCACATTACAGGTAGCGAGGTACCTATATTACCATTGGGGGCCATTTTGTTGATTGCTTTTGTTCTGTAACATCATTGTAACATGAAGATGTTTGCTGCGTCATGCAAGCATGGAAGATTGTTAGGGGAACACAATGTGTGTGCAAAATGGCGGAGTGAACATGAATTGTGAATTCAAAACAATAAAACCGTAACAATAATAATTACACTATACACGCATACACATAAAGCAAATAAAAAACAAAGAAAACCACATTTCTATAAAATTATGTTACCGTAATTACAATGTTAGGATCTTGCTGCGGTCTCTGCTGGTTTACAAAACTAACACATCAATCAAACATGTTTGCTGCTGTTGTTTCAAATGCACTTGGGCACAGGCAAGAACAAAGTTGATAGTGTATAGTTGATAGGTCATTCTTCAAAATGCATTTTTTTTTCTGTGCCGTAATGCTAGGAGTGCCGACATACCGCTGACAGCGAAAATAACCATAACAATACGCATCCATTTTGATGCATTGCGCTTGTTGGAAGTCGCGTGTGAATCAGAGAAATTATGTATTTCTCCATTTCTCAGCTGAGCGCGATGCCAAGGCAAAGATAAAACTCTTTAGCGCTCGCCCGAGACACAGAAACAAGACTTTGAATCGTTGAATGTTAAAAAAGAACGGCATGAAAAAGTATCCCGGTTGGAATGTTAAAATGATGTATCGGTTCGGGTTCACGCGGGACCCCATTGAACCGAGAAGTCAGGTGTCGGCGAACTTTACGATTCGAATATACGAAGATACAAATAGGATGGAACGTGAAATATACATTTGTAGCGTGCCGCAAGCCTGTAGCTTGGACTCCCCCGCGACATTCTGGGAGAGAAGTGCTGTGCATCGGATGCAATGATTATAGTATAATCACCGCCATCGTGCCATTTGAATGCCGCAGAGGAAGATGGAATAAATATTCCCATTCGGGCGATGCACTGCGGTGCCATGTTCAGCATTCATGTAAATTAACTACTTTTCATGTGCTGACAGCGCAACATCAATATTGATGATTTATTACCTGTATTTATCTAAATACCGCTTTGGCTTAACACCTTACATCGCATTAATTTTACCAAAAGTTAGGCAATATCAAAGCAGATAGGTATCGCGTATTATTCTACGCGTACTGAACGTACGCCACTCATCACCTTCGATAGCTCAGTTGGTAGAGCGGTGGACTGTAGATTGCGTTCTAAAGTAGACATCCATAGGTCACTGGTTCAAATCCGGTTCGAAGGAAACTTTTTTAAAATTTTTTTAAAAACATTTTTACTGATTGTAGTCGATTGAATGACGTGTAAAGATAGGTCTAATACGAAACAAAGTTGATTTGGACAGTCACTCATACCATTGATGCCATTATAAACAAATTATTCCCGATGATCCGCTGCATGACATCGAACGCGTCGAAATCGCTCCCATAATCCGCTTTACGAACGCCACCTTTGTTTGCTGACAATACAAAAGTCGACAGTTGACGTTATTGTTGGCCGGCTGGACGATTAAACGCGCGCCTCGGCGCAGCGACAGGCGACTTAATCCAATCTCAAAAACACACGTCTTCCGACGTCATTGTCCTTCGCGCCTCTTTCTCATCACCTGAAATTTCCATATTCATTTATATCATTTATATCAGTCGCTCAAAGCTCGAAATTCGGCTATTCACCCACCACAACCACAACGAATGCTGAATTTCTGATTTCATATTTTTTTGCTCGCCGAACATTTTATTTGCTTTTCTTGCTTTTCTGCTGTCCTGCGTTATTCATGAATCATGTGACATGTGACATCCTGTCACGCCGTATTTATTCACGTGTGGAACTTAATCGCCTCCGACAAAAGATTTGATGGTAGCAAGCACCAAGAATAAATACCACCCGAACGCAGTAAACAAATTTCATTCATTATTTCGCTCGCGTTTCAAAGGATTAATTTTGAAAATGGACAAACAAACAAAGATCAAATTACTTGAGGTAGAAAATGTAAGTACGTGTACCGTGCTTCTCTTTAATTAATGACTGGATCAACGGTTAATGAAGACTAGGTGTCTCGATGAATATTAAAGTTTACAATTTGTTGAAATCGAAATGTTTGGTTGCTTTCATTAGCTTTGTTTCCAAAACTCTGGATTACTACAATTAGTACTGTGGTATTTCGACGGCAAAACAATACTTGCCTTAATTATCTAATTCCAGGGCAATAATTAATTAACTCGTTAAGTTAATAATTCCACGAGCAGAAAATCGATAAAACATAGAAGCATATCGTTGAGTGATGAGTGTAATATGGTAATACACCAATACATGCTATACCAATATTTGAATCTTGTTAAACGATGTAGACTACAAAATTCTTGGGAGTATAATTGGTTGCAGAAATATATTGCAAAGTTTTATGAACATAAATCTACGGTTGCGGCTGAAGCCCCTGTGGCCTAATGGATAAGGCATCGGCCTCCTAAGCCGGGGATTGTGGGTTCGAGTCCCACCAGGGGTACGAAACTGGTGGTACCTTTTTTATAAGCAAGAAAACATTTTTAGAATGAACGAAGTCGTAGATGACGACTTTCTTTAAAATTAACTTGTAGTAGTTCACAAAATGCAATATTGGCAATTTATTTTTAGAAAAGAAAAGTTGATCGAAAATGCGGTCCAAACGGTGTATGTGGCGACATCTGCTAACCAGTAGAATCATTATTAGTGATTTACAACAACGAGTGAAGCAGATTGCTGGGATCTCAGCTGGAATATGCCACCAAGCTCTCCATTTTGGTTGTGCGATGGCGCTAGGTGTGTTGATTTTTACCTGATTGTTTGAGAAAGTTGCAAGTTTTCATACAGAAAAAGCTTAGAGAAAGGCAAGTTTGGCATCAATCCCTATATTTTCTTTACAAATTATCGATAGCATTAAATGGAGAATAATTGTAACAGAAATAATAACAATAATTTAAGACATTTAACATCTGCAATCAAATGAATTTGCAATTACCTATTTAGGTACCATGTATCATCCATTATTTCATTATAATCTTTAATCTAAATATCGCTTTGCTTTAGTAACAACACAATTCCTAGAATTGAAAATCACACCTTTTCCACATTCGCCGTGCATTGCTTTTCAGCCTTTCATCGCCGTGCCAACAATTTCAAAATACATTTGCATTAAATTTGCGTTTAATTTGACTTTTATAGATGATACTGGCTGATTGCTTGTGCGATTAATACATTTCATGGCTTATAAAATAACAGCAAGATTTATAACAGCATTATCTGGCAACAAAATATTTTAATTTTAAATGT
Organism: Geostiba sp. GC000077; assembly: GCA_030264215.1. NCBI lineage: Eukaryota > Metazoa > Arthropoda > Insecta > Coleoptera > Staphylinidae > Geostiba > Geostiba sp. GC000077. Next base: position 1,776 of record JARJDQ010012134.1, on the reverse strand, counting down.
TTTGTTGTTTTCATCATTAGTTGCTTGTATTCATGTAAAACTGGTGTAAACAGCCATTACAACATTACGAGTAAATCTTTGGACGGAGGATACACCTAGACATCTAAATGTTAAACAAATCGAAATAAATTAGAAAATACGACGCGATATGTCATATGGTATACATAGCTCTCATGAGTACCATCGAATTCTTACGCTAACGATATCGATCTCAGCATTTAAGCTAAATTTGTGCTACAATTTGTTCAGTTAAAATTCGATAAGTTCTTCTCGTCCCTTTTGGAGGCACTTAAGTAGTATACACAAGTTTACGTATTCGTAAGGAGGCCGAGTCGCAGGCCCAGATCCACAATGCCATTGGTGGCGGATACCTGGACGATGGACATGATCGTCGCGGCGAGGATGACGGCCACCTCAATGTAGAGTGCGTAGAGGATGCGCACGTGACCAGCCGTGTTCGCTACACCGCCCGATTCGGTAAAATCCAGTGCAAACATAAGGCACTCGACGACGCTGCGCTGCCGAAGGACGCCGAAACCGATCACGCCGAGGATATAATACAGGACGGCGACGATGGGTGGAAACCAATTGTACCACAGGCGGTGCTTTGCTCTGGCCTCGGACAGCTCGCCGGCGGGTTTAATCGTCGCCAGATTGCGTAGGCATTTCGCAATCAGACTAGACGCGTTGATGATGAGCATGAAGTGCAGCGGTATCCCGACAGCGGAGAAGAGCACCGCCATGCCTCGTCCCAAGGACGTTCTTGGTACTGGTGCACCAAAACCTGCAAGACAATTGATGTAATAAAGAGGTTTGTAACTTGTTACAAATTTGTTAGAGATTTGAGAAAATCACAATTTGGCGACATCTGGTGGCGGAACTTTGCCAACAGATGTCGCTAGGTACCCGCTTGTGATATGCTTTCAAAAAATACATATTAAGGATTTACCAAGTGTCGTAAGAAGTAAAACGGCAAAAAGAACACATCCCGGATAGGTCCAAATTGAACCGCCGCCCTCGACATATCCGGTGCTGACGGCGTGCAGCAGGAGACTCTCGTGCTTATTCAAATACTTCTGAATGGTTTCCGGCCACTTGTCGGAGCCCTCCGATAACTGACGCAAATCAGTGGCTAAATCTATCGAGATGTCGACCTTATAGTGGTTGATTTGCTCAGCTTGTTCCCGTTCTCGAGGTCCTGCAAAGACAGTTACAATCATTGCAATTGCATTTCATCAGTGGCGTGCGGTGCAATTAAAAATTCAAACAACAAACAACAAACAACAAACAATAAAATTTAAGATGAAGTTGTGTGGATGTGACTAATTACTAGAGATGTAGATACGTTTCAATTTCAATTTCAAGAAATTTCAAGAAACGTATGATTGAAAGTTACGTTTCAATGGCGGCAAATTCAAATTCTCCAAATTATTATCTTATTTTTGCGCAAATCGAGTGGCAAACATGCACATTTGCATGGATTAGCGTATTTACTCATATTATGTAAATATTGGTTTATTTTTAAAATGTTATTTGTTGTAAGTTAAATATTGTTTATTTGCAATTCGTGTATGGATACATTATTTTGTGTTGAGTTTGACATGTTTCGTTAATGTAAGTTAAATTTAATAACTTTTCGATTTTACTTTGTTTTTGAACTATTTTACTATAAATAGCAAATATTTTTGTGTAAGCTGTCCGATTGTAACTTATAATTTACAAATATGTTTTACTACCTATATGTAGCGAAATGACAAAGACCATAGAACCTACATT
>JARJDQ010012087.1:0-10786 GCA_030264215.1 Geostiba sp. GC000077 | reverse complement strand
CATAACTTTGACACTTGCATACATCGTAAACAGCTGTTTGTTTTTGAGGTGCGGCCGGTGCGGGGTAGTACGGGGCGACACCACCGCCACCTAGGACGAGTAGTTTTATGGTCATAACGCATTCTTAAAAAGCACTGCTTTGTACATTGTTTAAATGGGCGGTCAATTGTGAACAAAACTCTTGGCACTCTTGCACTCTTGGGGTGCGATAAAGTTATGATAAGAAATGTGCGCCAATGCGCACCTTATAATTATAGTTGCGTTGCCTTTCTGAGATTTTGAGATTTTGCGCAGTCGTTTAATAGTTAGTTATGTATCAAGGCAGTGAAGTTGTTTTTTCTTATTACGAATGTGGAGTTAACCACGTGAGTAATAAATAATGACTTTACTGCTGAGGTACCTATTACATTTTTTTCGAAATCGTTTAGATCGAAATTGAAATTAGATAAATTACTAAATTATTTATTAATTATGAACGGCAGACTGGAGTCTGCCATGCATGTCAGTCAGAGAGAATTAAATACGCACAGTGCGTGACCACACTACGAAGGGAAGGAGGCAATTGAAGAATAAATAACTCTGCGGCGAGCGAGCGCCGAGCACTTGTTGTTGATTGCTTTTCTTATCTTTTTCGTTTGTTGCTCTTTTGTTTTACTTTAATGCCTAGGCATAGAAAAGCTACTTTAGTACCGATTTTTTTTTGCTTTTAATGACGATTTTGGTTAAGAGCTGAACCAGAATGGACGGCGTTCAACGGCGTAAACTGCCAAAGCATTGTTGAAATGATTATTGCAACAATTGTCTCAATAATGATTTGACAGTTGAACGCCGTCCATTCTAGTTCAGCTCTAACCATAGTGCCGATTTCGGAAGAACTAATTTTTCATTGTCGCTTCATTCAGAATAGAGAATAGTAATCCGGAGAAAAAAAACTAAATAGTGAAATTTGCAGGAAATTTGATGTACTTCCATTTTGAATGGAGAGAAGTCTCTACGAAGGTTTCATAATTTTCATAATTTTGGAATTAAGCAAAAAACAGAAGATAAAGAAGACTTTTTTCCATTCTTTACATTTTTTCAATGTTGCACGAAACGTTGTTAGGAAACCTCTCGGGTTCGGAAAAAAACATAAATACGATCCCACAGGGCGATCCTCGCTGCGCAAAAAGCAACTTCGCACACATGGATACACAAATATCATAAATAAAAATAACAAATTAAACAAAGGAAAGCAATGCAAACTGTGAACACCTGGGCCAGCGTATTAACCGATACGGGGTCCAATTACTTCCAAACAGTGCCAAAAGTAAATACAAAAAACAAACATTATCATAAAAGAAATATGTCAGTTATTTACTTAAATTAGATCTTCATATTTTTAAATCAACCGCCAAAATTAACGGAAATTCTTCCCTGTGTCCAGCCTGCGTTCTTCGAAGCACCTGAACCAATCACTGTCCACAATCCCTCCACAATACCCCCTCTTTATAACGTTTTAGCTGGTTTTGCCGCCAATTCCAATCAACGACAGCGACCAGCCGCATTCCCTCATTTTGTTTGGTTTTGTCTTGTCCACCGTTGAACATCTTTTCGGTGTTTCCGTTACTTGTGCTTTTTTACCACATTCGCATCACATTTTACGTTTTCCAATAAGTACACCACACCCCACACATCAATCCACGATGGCTGCAAGAGATTTAGATAAGGACAAAGGTAATTTAGTTGTAATTTAAAACCGCCGAATCTTGCTTAACTGAAGAATGAGGAATGTCTTACATTTTGTTTGTGCCTTGTGCCCTCAGAAACCATGAAGACTTTCTTCATGGAGTTTTGCACGCAAGACGCACATGGCAAGAACTTCAAATATTCATCACAATTGACCAAGTTGGCTCACAGAGAACAAGTTTCTTTATTGATTGAGCTTGATGATGTGCATGACTTTAATGAGGAACTAGCTGAAGCAATCAAGAGCAATACCAGGCGCTATTCTGGGATGGCTGCTGAAATTGTTCAAGAACTGCTTCCCACTTTCAAGGAGCATGATATTGTTGCCAAGGATGCTCTGGATGTCTACATTGAGCATCGCTTAATGATGGAGGCAAAGAACCGCCAGCCCAATGAGACTAAAGATGGTCAAAATAAGTTTCCTCCTGAGTTAATGCGCAGATTGTAAGTTTTAGTTTACATTCATTTGATGAACAAACAATGACAAACAATGATGAACAACATTCTTACCTACATTATCTGATAATATGAAGAATTTCTACTTCTGATAACTGTTCAACTATTTTATTTCTTACTAGTCTATCCAGTTGTAATAGTCATGATTCATGATGAATAACGTTGAAAATTTTAATTTACAGTGAAATTTACTTCAAGGAAAAACATGATGCTAAATCTCAGCCCATCAGAGATGTGAAGGCTGTTACCATGGGCAAATTGGTAACTGTGAGAGGGATTGTTACAAGAAGCACTGAAGTTAAGCCAATGATTTGTGTGGCGACTTACACTTGCGACCAATGCGGTGCCGAGACTTACCAGCCGGTGAATGCGCTGAGCTTCATGCCGCTGACGATGTGTCCCAGTGACTCTTGTCGCATTAACAAATCGGGCGGTCGATTGTACTTGCAAACGCGCGGATCGAAGTTCATCAAGTTCCAAGAAGTTAGAATTCAGGAGCATGTAAGATACAACTAGTTAAATAGACATTAGGGAAATCCGATGTACGATAGATGTTTAAATTTAGGAATTCATATATTTTATTTGTTAGAGCGATCAAGTTCCAGTGGGTCACATTCCCCGTTCGATGACCATCTTCTGCCGTGGAGAAGTGACCCGCCATGCACTTCCCGGTGATCATATCGCCGCCACTGGTGTTTTCTTACCTTTGATCCGATCTGGGTTCAAACAAATCTCTGGAGGGCTTTTGTCTGAAACTTATTTAGAAGCTCATGTAAGTTTGAATGTACAATTAATGACGCCAGTCTAAAAACAACTGAAGTGTTTATGATGATTTATGAATTCCTAATGAAACATGTATGTTATGTTGTTCCTTGATCGTGTATAAACATGGATAATTTTTGCTGCAGCGTTTGATATCATTGAACAAAGCTGCTGAGGATGAAAACGCATCAGCTTCTCTAACTCCTGAGGAGTTGAAGGCTTTGACTGAAGATGATTTCTACACCACTGCTGCCAGCAGCTTGGCGCCCGAGATTTACGGCCACTTGGATGTGAAGAAGGCGTTGCTGCTTTTGTTGGTTGGTGGTGTTGATCGTCGACCGGATGGCATGAAGATTCGCGGTAACATTAACATCTGCTTGATGGGAGATCCTGGTGTTGCTAAGTCACAGTTGTTGGTTTATATTAATCGCTTGGCGGCAAGAAGTAAGATGATTATTAAGTTTCTTTTATCATTGAACAAGCTGATTTTTACTGTGTATTTAGGCCAATATACAACTGGGCGAGGTTCATCCGGTGTTGGTTTAACTGCGGCCGTCATGAAGGATCCCATGACCGGTGAGATGATGCTGGAAGGCGGCGCATTGGTCCTGGCCGATCAAGGCGTGTGCTGCATCGACGAATTTGATAAAATGGCCGAGTCCGATCGTACCGCCATCCACGAGGTGATGGAACAGCAAACTATCAGCATTGCAAAGGTATGCCTTAATGAATGATTTCAATGAATTTCAGATTCATTTCGTTGTTTAATCGCCTTGGCGTGCGTGCTGTTTTCAGGCTGGAATAATGACGTGCTTGAACGCTCGAGTATCCATTCTTGCCGCCGCCAATCCCGCCTACGGCCGCTACAATCTCAAACGCTCCATTGAGCAAAACATCCACCTTCCTGCAGCGCTTCTCTCCCGCTTCGATTTGCTGTGGCTCATTCAGGACAGATCCGATCGGGACAATGACCTTCGTCTTGCCCAACACATCACCTTCGTGCATCAATTCTGCAAGCAACCGCCCACCAAAGTAGCACCTCTGGACATGTCCGTCATGCGTAAATACATCGCGCTCTGCAAGCTCAAGGAGCCCGCCATTCCCGAAGAACTCACCGATTTCCTGGTGAACGCTTATGTTGAGCTGCGTAAAGATGCGCGCAACTCGAAGGACGAGACATTCACCTCGGCGCGTAATCTTCTTGGGATCTTGCGTTTGTCCACGGCGTTGGCTCGCCTGCGCCTGTCCAATATGGTGGAGAAAGGGGATGTCAACGAAGCGATTCGCTTGTTGGAGATGAGCAAGGACTCTCTGAATTACAACCCCGACACGAACATCCGCGCACCCAATTCGAACGATAAGATCTATGCGCTGATTGGAGACCTGAGGGGCACGAAGAAGGATTTGAGCATCAAAGATGTGAAAGACAAATGCTTGAACAAAGGGTTCAAGCCGCATCAAGTCGATTCGTGCATCGAGGAGTACGAGGAGCTCAATGTCTGGCAGATCAATCAGACGCGTACGAAGATTACTTTCGTCCACTGAAGGCAGCCTCGGGCCTGTAGTCTATATAAGTTATTTTATCAGCTTTTTTAAATCTTCAATCACAATACATATATTAAATGTGTTGGCCTGGAAATATAATACATCTTTATTTCCTTCACTTTTCTATGCATGCGTACAGATAAATGTGTTGTTTTTCTTATGAAATAAACGATTTTAAACTATAAAATTTTAATTTTCAAGATGTAGAGCGACCGAAATTTTTACATACGAAACAATCAAGGAGGCAAATATGCTATTTTGCTCACCCCTGCAACAAGATTTTCCGCCGATCGCCAGATAAGTGTGTTGATTTGAGTCCAATATGTTTCACTTTCACGTACAAGTCCTGAAATGGTTGTGCTATGGCACTTTTACGGCCGCTGCGAAGTTCAGCGTTCGTAACAAGGTGGCGCTATTATCTCTCTGGCTAATAAATATTCCTAAATATTAATATGGCACTTTTTGAGCGATCGGCGAAAAAATGGTATGTGCGACATGTAGGGAAACCCCATTTACGTAAAAGTGCCGCTTTCCTTACTTCTCACACAATGTACTATTTCCGCCGATCGCCCGAAAAGTTTCACTTTCCCGTACTAGTACGGAAATGGTTGTGCTATGGCGGCCGCTGGGAAGTTCATGCCCTCACAAAGTAAAATCACAAGGTAAAGATATTCCTGAAAATAAATATATGGCACTTTCTATGCGATCGGCGGAAAAATAGTATGTGGGACGCGTAGGGAAAGCCCATTTACGGCCTCCTGTAGGTTTGTTGGACTCGCCTCTGGCTCGTCCTCCTACTCCTCGTCCTCCTATACAGTCCTCCGTAAAAGTGGCGCTTTCCTACTTGTCGCACAATGTACATATTCGGTCCTAAAATTGGGTCCAAAAATGATATATTGTGGCGAGGTGGAACTTTCAAAAGCCCAAGGACAGAAATGGAGTACGCCAGAGTCCAGAGTGCTCACTCACAACGGTCGCACGCATTTGTTTTTTCTTCATCTCAGGCAGCCTCCATAGCGCGATCGCGCCGCGGTGCGATGATCGAGGGCACCTGTAGCGAACAACCCAGAACGTACTATGAACTTGTGCCTCCTTCCGGCTCGTCCAATAATACCACCTACTTGTCAAAGGCATAAACTTCGTAGCGGCCGTGAAAGTAACATAGCGCAACCATTTCCGTACATGTACGGAATGTATGGAATATATGGAAACTCTTCGGACTCAAATCGATGCTGAAATATGGCACTTTTCGGGCGATCAGAGAAAAGCTACATATTCTCTCCATATTCATATATGGGTTTTGGACACATTTAATAAAATGACCCTGTATGTCCTAGTTAACATTAACATGATGCAAAGCTGAGAAGTCGGCGTATTTGATATAGTCGTCACGCAAAACCACATAATTCATTATTTTAGATTAAAGTAAATTAGGCATGTAATTAATAACGCTGCTAATAAATTGCATGCATGTAGAATGCACAACTTGATATATTTGACCCAAAATACAAAGCGTTACTTTCATTAACATTTTCATGAGAAGATAAACTTCTTCTCTACGGTATTATTAATAATTCCGTAAACGCGTAAACCAAATTTGCATTATAAACATAATAATTTCAGTTTTTTTTGGAGAAGAATTTTCTCCTTTTTGAAATGTATAATCTTTGCACATTTTCTGTATTTACTGCATGTTCTCTGTTTCCTTTGCATCTCCATTATACATTCACACATAATGTTAACAGATGTTGTGAAAAAGGGGATGCATGATGAACCGAAGCAATAACAGTGAGGTCGCGCCCCTATGCTCCGAAAAAGGTCACAAAGCAATGCAAAGTTTGAACAAGTGACGGACGTAATAAATCACTAACACTCCAAGTGCATTCTTCGAAATTTATTTAAGAAAAACTATTCACTTGCATTTGTTCGGAAACAACTTGAAATGCAATGGAGATTATTTTTTGCATTTTGAACTTGCTTAAAAATGCTCGCATATTTGTGATTTATTTCATGCGCGTTTGAATAAGAATGCATTTGATGTCATCACTTAAATTGATGAAAATTAATTAATGGCTTTTTAATCGAAATGAACAATGCGCATTGCCATCAATTTATTCGGTTTAACTCAAACGCATCTGGAGAACAAAGATTATACACATAAAATTGATTGATAAAATACGAAAGATAAATTGAACGAAGCTTATTTTCACATGATTCATACAAGTAAAGAAGAATTATTTATTATTAAAATAACTTTTAATAATAGTTGAAAAAAGTAGATGTTGTAAATTCTATAACAAGTATTTTTATCCGCGCAAGCGCAAGTTGAACAACAATAGATAAAATTAATTGAAATTACGGCTGTTTGTTTTGATGATCATGATGATGATGACTTTACCAGATTGCAAACAAACTGAAAGCTTTTGACTGGAAGGAGCGCGGGAGCTCTCATCACATCCTCACATGATGCATCTACAAATTGGTTCAAAAATGACTAATTCATTCGGTCCAAGGCTCAGAGACTCAGTTTTGTCAGTGCCTTTGAACAGTCCGCATTAAAATGTGGTACATTGGGAAATGTTTTAAGTTTTAAAGTTACAAAACATTGCTTGTCTATTCTATTATTATCTGTTTGCAATGTGTGTACAAAAATACAAATAAAAATGTCTTTTGTAAAATCAACAAAGTCTCGAAAACGCGGAAATAATCAGCAAAAGCTCGAAAAAGTGCCAACTTTTAAATGTCAACCTTTCGGTTACGAATCGTCCGTTTATCCAGTGAGACAGCGCTCGCAAGCAAATGCACGTGAAAGAGATCGAACTCACAGGTAACTGTTTAAACAATTTGTTTTGCATATTTTCAAAGAGTTTTTGTTTTGAGCATTATTTTGTTAATTTTGTTTAATTAATGTTGCAGTGTGAATTCGGCGTTTTTAATATTGCGCACGCTGATTCCCACTGAACCAAAGGACAGAAAGCTATCGAAAATTGAAACATTGCGTTTGGCGTCAAGTTACATATCGCATTTAGCTACACAACTCTTGGCTGGTAGAACTATATTAAATGTGACCATTATACATATCTGCTTCTTACAATTCAAATTTTAGGTGCAGTTGAATTACCATGTCACAATATTAAAAATTATGAAACCACGGGAAATCAAGATATTGCCGCAGTAACAGACGGTGAAATAATCGCAAGACTCATTCCAACACGCAATGCTGTTTGTACATTTTGCATCGCACATAAAAAGGGATTAAATGTTAGATTTTTATAGTTTTCATTTGAATTCAACATGCGATTTAGGCCAGAAATATTGAATGTTGATATTTTGTTTATTTTTTCAGAGAAGCATGATAATATCCGATGGTAAAACGAATTTCCAAAACTGTAATAACACAAGTATATTGGAAAAAGATATTCCTTTGCACAATCAACAGGAATATGAATGTGATTATGGATTCAGGGAATATGCCAATATCAACAATATAAACATGGGTGACACTTTTGAAGATTCTAAAGCCAGTTCAATAAGTTTAGTTGATTTATGAATTATTTATGATGATAAGAATATTAGAACATGCGATTGTCATATTATGTAGCATAATTTAAAATACCTTCATATTAATAATTAGAAAATATGCTAGTGCGATCATAAATGTTTAATATGTTAATATGTTCAAAATTCAATTTATAAACTTTGTATCACATTTGTATCATTATTATGAACACTAAACAGTTTTGCGGATTTACTTTAGTTAGGGCCGTATTACACGATACATTCTCTTGCACAATTTCATGTACAATGTCTTTGTATATTTGATTGTTTGTTACCATAGTTACCAAGAAATTGAACGTGAAATTGTGCAAGATATTGTGCCGTGTAAAACGGGTCTAAGGCGGCCCTAAGGCCCGCCTTACACAATACATTTTCTTGCACAATTCCTCGTACAATTTCTTGGTAACTATGGTAACAAGCAAACCTTACCATGGTTTCAATTGTTGGTTACCATAGTTACGAAGAAATTGTACGTGGAATTGTGCAAGAAATTGTGTAAGGCCCGTCTTACACTAACATAGGAGAACATAGGAGATTCTCCATGCTAACGATGAAAATCACTCAGTTGTCAACTTTCTCTCCACAAAAAAAGTACCTTGAAAATTAAAAATATACAGGGTGGACAGAAGGAGCTGTCCTTCTCGAGAAGGGGTGATTCTCCTGTTATTCGAAACCGAATGTGAAAGATCCCCAGAACAGAACGGCGTTTTGTTGGACTTGGACCGAGCGCGTAGCGGTATAGCCAAACTTTGAGAGTCGTATAATGTGGAGTGATGAATGTCAGTTAACCAGAGATGGTATCATGTATTCAACTCCCACAACTCGAATTATTGGGCAGTGGACAATCCTCACGTGGTCAAGGAATTTAGACACCAAAGGTAGTTCCGTAAATGTCTGGTTCTTGTCACAACCACAAATTTTACAACTTTAAAGTCCATTGGGAAAAACTAATTAACTCACGGCCGCCATGATAAGTCAACATAGTGCGGCACAAATCCAGCACGATACGGCCGCTTTATTAGCAGGCCCTGCAAAACAAAACAAAAGAACGCGTGTCGTGTTACCTCGCTGGAAAGCAAAATCAACATAGTGTGCAAAATAAACAACTGTCGCCTATACTCATCGATTTAACTATTGCAATCATTTCCTTGCATATTACTCTCGTCCTGCGGGCTTGGCTTCGCAACTGGACACTCGCATGCCTAAAATCGCAATTTTTTTGTACAAGCTGTACAATGGTTACTATTTGCATTTTGCAGCAAAACTATATAATTAAACACTGCTTCAAATCGCGACGCGATTTAATGAATCCGCCATAAAGACAACAAATGATCAATCCAACAATAACGTTACAAATCTTTTATAAAATTATAATCAACAGTTTTGAAGATTAAGGAAGGGAATGGTGAACTATCGCTTATTTTTTATCATAACTTTTCAAATACATGGTTTATCCCCACGAACTTGTATTTTAGTCAAAAATTTAAAAAAAGTACCGATGTTTCGCTCTTTAAAAGGGCATCTTTCGCCCTTGTAAAGAAAGGGCGACATTACCGTGTAATGATTACAACATCCCTCACCCAATGCACAATTTGGGTTTGGGTTTTCGTCCAATTTTTCATCCATCCTGTTGCGTTCCATCCAGTTTGCTGATGACGAAATATTGTAAGGGAAATAGGCATGTCAAATCTCTGATTTTTTTGCTTACATTCATGTTCAGCATAAACAATAAACATTCCAACAATATGCAGCGTCTAAATATTACTTATTTGTGTATAAAATTGTGTGTTGTTGCCCCTCAACAATGTTCACTTGTTTCCTTTAACGAAGCGCATCACGGCACCCAGCAGTGACCATAAAATTGAAATAAACATTTATAATTTGCCGCTAACCATCGTTTGAATAACAATTTGCCGACTATCTAAATATCTATAGCGCAATGTGAATAATTTAATAAATTATGCTTTCTTAAATACCTAGGTATGAGCAAAATATAAACGTGCATATCAACACAACGAAGATGATCAAAATTGCGATCCACAATGGAATAGAACCTGCAAATAGAAAATTCGATGCAATCAAATTATTCTTATCAAGCGAAATCTTTACGTACGTCTATAAGGCAAGCTATGAATGCAGACTTGATTATCGACAGAAATCGATACCACAGCCGCTTCAGATATGCTGGTGACTGCGTGTTTATCACTGGCGACAGGTAGGAACTCCAGCCCAGTCACGAACATGCAATGCGCACCCGGAATGTGTAAAACTCTCTGAGGACAAAAGTATAATGGATTAGGTGTAGAAAAAACTGCAATACAGTGTGAGCAAAAACGATTAAAGCGCATTTGAATTTCCTGCATAATTTCTGTGGTTACATTGGAAATCCTATTTCTGTGGCGTTTCGGAGGAATTACATAACTCTATTGCGCCATTTAATTTACTACATAACTCCATTTTCTCGGACTAACCTCACTACACTACGGGATCTTCATAGTTATTTATGGTCCGCGGACGCGCAAGCCACGAACCATGGCGAAGGTTCGCGAAGTGAGAGTCGCGCTACTCGAACGAAGCGGACGCCGCGGTTTGTGGCGTTTGCGCGTCCATGGGGCATACAACGTTTTACGCACATTTATTTGCATTATATCTAAACAATGTACGGTATAAATTCATGTTCAAAGTAAATAAATTCAAAGAAGAATTCGAATCTCTCAAATCATTCGCAAATATACATCGT
>JARJDQ010012086.1:0-11310 GCA_030264215.1 Geostiba sp. GC000077 | reverse complement strand
GAGCTTTTTCGGTACTTTTGGGAGTTTTGTGTCCTAGAATTCATTTTCTGGAGAATTTTTTGAGACCAACCCCAAGTTTCTACGACTTCTGGTTTGGCCTGGGAATTTCGTTCTGTCAGTCAGTCAGTCTCATCCGAGAATATATATATAGATAGTATTTGCTAATATTAATAAATGAAGAAACTTATTTTAATCTATACATAATTTAACCTTATATGACTTCCATATCTACGAGATCAGTTTGTTCATTTTAAAAGAGCGCTATTTCCATATAAAGAGACAATTATAAAGATGGCTTAAAAAAAAAACGATTTACCACAGAGAGATACAGTGAGATAACAGAGATAACCTGAATCCAATCAGGAATATACAAATGTCATCTTATTCTTTGAATTCTTCTATTAAAGAAAGGAATCTGTCCAGAAACTTCGTTATTGTGGAACTTCCCGTGGATAACCTTTGACACTACTCAGGAATCCGTGGTCTGATAACCCGATCAATTTTAATTTTAAACGCTTATAATAAATAAATAATACACAGTCACAAGTAAACGCTCAACGCTATCACAATGTTTTCGGGCTTACTCTTTGTATTTTTACTATTCCGGTCAGCCCAGGCCCAAATTGGTCAAAGTAATGATTTTCAGGGCCTAATAAATGATGTTTTCTTTAAGGAAGTATGTATTCCTTACTATATTTGTGATGATAAAACAAACTCGTTGAATGTGCAAGGAAACTCCGAGGGCTCTTTTCCAACCATTATACCAAGGTAAGCCAAAGTAAAATATTTATGTTTATAAAATAACAAAATCACTCCGATTTCCAACAGATTTACTGGCGACTGTAACCATTTTATGGAAAGAAAATGTAAAATTCCTATATCTATGACAAACGATGATATACAAAAAATTATTAATGGAATCAAAAATATCAGAAGGGAGAGACTCATCAATAGTAACAATTTATGCGGCGTTAGAAATCCGAAAGGGATTGACTTTAAACTAGACAGTAACTTTACTAAAGATCTGTCAGAATTTGGCGAATTTCCTTGGATGCTGGAGATAAGACTCCGCAATTCCACAATTAATCCTCAGAGTGAGTGTGGTGCATCATTGATTGCACCGAATGTGGCTCTTACAGCTACTCATTGTGTAAGAAAGTAAGAGTAATCCACAATTCCTCAATTTCTATATGGATTGGTAAGTACTTCAAGTTTGATTGTAGTTTTGCAGCAGGTGATATTAAAATCCGAGCGGGCGATTGGGATACTCAGTCATTGGAAGAAAGCATGCCATATCAAGAACGTGATGTCCTTAAAATCATCATGCACGAGAATTATGTGAATAAAACACTCCACAATGATATTGCGCTGCTTATTCTTGAAAGAAATGTTGATTTTGCTGACAACATCGGAATGGTCTGTCTGCCACAGCAAAATGTTGAAATATCGTCTTCTGAGTGCTTTGTTATGGGTTGGGGACAAAGCGGTAGGTATAGTCATAATAACACTTTAGAATACATAATATTTTATTTCAACTTTTCTTATTTCAATAGTTGCAAGTAGTGGTTGGCTGCCGCGATCAGTGATTCTGAAAAAGGTTAAACTTCCGATGGTTTCTCGTGATGCTTGCGAAAGATCACTTCGTTCAACAGGCCTTGGTAACCGCTTTCGTCTGCATACATCGTTTACTTGTGCCGGTGGGGTAGAATTCCAAGATGCGTGTTTGGGTGATGGTGGAGGTCCTCTAGTATGTCCTATTCCCAATAATCCTGGCAGATATATGCAAACGGGCGTCGTATCTTGGGGACGCGGCTGTGGAAAACCGGGCATTCCAGGCGTCTATACAAAGGTATCAATGTTTAGGGATTGGATTGACTCACAGATATATCGAGAGGTCATCAGTTCAGCTCCAGGAGGAGTGCATTTCTGCGGTATTCGCAATTCAGTTGGCAATGACTCTAAGTCTAAGATAACTGGCATCAGCGAAGCGGAGAATGCTGAATTCCCTTGGATGATTCAGATCCTAAGGAGGCACACGAACACAACAGTTGAGGCCATTTGCGGGGCGGCCTTGATCAGTCTGAATGTTGTAATCACAACTGCGCATTGTGTAAAAAAGTAAGCGCCCTTTTGGAATACTTATTAAGGCAAAAGCATTCAACAATGAAAGTTTGTTGAAATTAGTTTTACAGAATCGGATCTTTATATTCGTGGCGGCGAGTGGAAAACCCATGCTAATCAAGAAAGTGTCTCAAATGGGTCACAAGAGCGTGGTGTTGAAGACATCATTATACATCCCGACTTCAACCTCAAGAGAATGTATAATAACGTAGCATTGCTTATCTTAAGCGCTCCACTACGAAATGCTGCAAACATTGGAACTATCTGTTTACCGCCTCAGGGAACGGTTAACAATGAGAAGGAGTGTTTCGTCACTGGTTGGGGCAAATATGAGTTCGGTAAGATTCACCAGCTAGTACTATTCAAATTATTCTTATTCAATTTTCAACGTTCAGATGACGTAAATAAAAAATCAATGATTCTTAAGAAGATCAGAATCCCCACGGTTTCTCGTGCACAATGTCAGAGTGCTTTACAGGGCATCCTGGGTAAACGATTCACACTTCACGATTCATGCATATGTGCAGGTGGTCAACAGGGACAAGACGCTTGCACAGTGAGTATCAAAAATCTTCAACTGGACACAAACCAACCAAACTGTAATTCTGTCTTTCGGTGGTTTAAGGGTGATGGTGGCGGTCCACTGGTTTGTCCAGATCCTATAAATTCCAAGCGCTACCAATTGACGGGCATGGTATCTTGGGGCCTCGGCTGCGGTAAGGATGGCGTACCCGGAGTGTATTCTGATGTCGCCAAGTTTCGTAGTTGGGTGGACAGTGAGATGACAAAGCACTTCCTGAATACATCGCCATATATTATGTGATTAGGTATTGAAATAAAAAATTATTGGTTTTTACCTTCTCTCGGTTTCCTTCTACTTCTTATTTAATATGAGAATTTCTCATAGAGTTTCTACAAATATAGGCTTCTTAATTTTCACGACATTTATCTAAGGATATGGGTAGGTGATTTTAGGAGGTTGTTTGTCTCAAGCTGTTCTATCTAAAATCGAGTCCCGCCAGCCTAAGCTCCTAAGCGACCAAGAATTAGAAGGAGAAAGAATTAGTCTCAAAAGTTGGATCGTGTAACGGGTGCTTTAGTCTCAAAAATTGGATCGTCTGACGAGGCTTCTCGCCTCATCAAAAACAAGGAAAGGCATTTCTGGGAATTCCAGATCAGTGGGGAATTCTCTACAGAATCAGTAGATAAGTACATAAGCATCGTATTCGGAACCTTATGGCCTTATGGGCAAATCCATGTAAGGCGGCCATTTTGAATCAAAACGTTGTACATACTTACAGGCAACCCAAATTGCAAAATGATGTCAAAATGCCCCACTCTGTCATCTGACTATGGAATTCTCTATAATCAAATATGTTTTACTACAAAATAGCTATATGTAATAACGATGTGACAAAGACCAAAGAACCTACATTTCGAAAGAAGGCCCTATCGTTGTGCGCATGCGCAAATTTCGTAGGTTCGAATATCGCTATTGAGCACTCATGTAAAATTTAAACGTGGCACCTACCATTATAGGCAACCGTATGTATACATGTTACCTGTCAAACAATTTTCAACAATATTTTGAAAGTTTCTAATCACGTTCTAATAATAGCAACATAGCAACGGCCGTCTCGAAGGTTCTTATGGTTGCCTATAGTAAATCGGTGATCTCTTGGAAATTGATACACGGTAGGATATGTTATAGTAAAGGCTAGTTCACAATATTTGATGTGTGCAGTTTGTAGTTTCACTTGCACAATTTACGCATAACAATCCAATATACACGTTCACAAGGTCTAAACGCGAGACGTTAAAATTAACAATTTTAATAAACTTAATGATGAAGACATTCAGAATGATGGACAACTGAAAATCCCATTGATAACCTTTAACACATACAACCTCATATCCTTCAATTTTATATATATTGATAATTTATCTTGTGTGTTGCTTGATATAAATTATAAACCTCAACATTAAATATGACAATCGCCAGTCAGCGTTCATCGCGTTCACAATGTTCTGGCTACCAATATTAGTTTCTGTATGTTTGCGATCAGTGGTCGCACAGGGTGGCCAAGACAATTTCATATGCGTTCCGTTTTATCAGTGCGACATAAGAACTAAAAGTTTTATAGTGTTTGGAAACTCCGAGGGTCAAAACGCGACAATTACACCCAGGTATGTTACCGACCACAACAATGTGTTTTAAATTCATCACATTCACACGAAATGTTCTATTAGATTTGGCGAGGATGAATGCCCGCATTATATGGAGACCAAGTGCAAAATTCCGGCAAATATGACCAAAGATGAAGTACAAGGTGCGATTGATAGTGCTAAGAATAAGAAAAAGGCGAGAAAAATCAACACTAACAATTTATGCGGTGTGAGGAATGAGAATGGCATTCGCTTTCAACTAGATAGTAATTATTCGAAAGAATTATCGGAATTCGGAGAATTCCCCTGGATGCTCGAGATAAAAATGCGCAATGCTAGGTTGGACCCAAAATGGTGTCTGTGCGGTGCATCCTTGATTGCACCCAATGTGGCTGTTACTGCAACGCACTGCGTTAGAAAGTAATAACATGCAGTAGTCTCACAAGAATATGTAAATTCATTAAGTTTGGTTACAGATTGAACGCAAGCGATATCAAAATTCGGGCTGGTGATTGGGATACTGAAACGGAAATAGAAAGCATTCCGTTTCAAGAGCGCCGTGTGCGTAAGATCATAATGCATGAGGATTACATAAATATGCATCTTTTCAACGATATTGCACTGCTTATTCTTGAGAAAAATCTAGACTTTGCTGACAACATCGGAACGGTGTGTCTTCCGGAGCAGGATGCCGAAATCTCCTCCCCTTACTGCTATGTCACAGGTTGGGGAAAGAGTATTCGTATGTTAAACAACACTATATATATCTTTGATTGTATACCAATGAACCAATGTTCTTTCATTTATTCAGGGCCCAGAACCGAAAGACAACGCTCGCGGATTCTGAAGAAAATTAAACTTCCGATGATGTCTCGAAATGCTTGTCAGGATGCACTACGCACCACACATCTTACTAGGTACTTTAGATTGCATGAATCGTTCAATTGCGCTGGTGGGGAGAAAAACAATGATTCTTGTATGGTAAGTATAATATGTGTAATGTTAGGTTCTATTGAAGTTATAGATTCTGTCATTGTTTATTTCACTAGTGACAATGTACAGAACAATGACAGAATCAACATTTACGTTTACATGTCGAATTGAAAACGTTTTGGATCGGATCGAGATGCAAAAACAATGCATGTAAACGAAACAGTATTTAACCTCAAAACGTAGGTAATTTTTGGAACGAGATTCAACACGATTTGAATCCAAAATGTTTTCAATTCGACATGTAAACTTAGTAATAGTTGAAGCGGAACGCAGTATACGTAATACAGGGCCATCCTAAAAGCCCGAACACCAATTGACAAAATTTTCAATTTCGCTCATACTTTGAACAACTCTAACTTTTGGAAGCATAGTGCGAATTCTATTTTTTATAGTAGTTGCGAAATCTATTCGTTACGATATTTAATTATTCTCTCTCATAAATAATAATTTTGAAATATTACAAACCACAGGGTGATGGAGGTGGTCCTTTGGTTTGTCCTCATCCCACGCAGCCTGGAAGGTATGTGCAAGCGGGGATCGTTTCATGGGGACTGGCATGCGGTCTTCCAGGGATTCCCGGCGTTTATACCAATCTATCAATGTTTAGGAACTGGATTGATGATATCCTGCGCACAGAAGGCATTAATACTTCATTTTATAACTTGTAAATTTAAAAGATATTTAGATATCAGTTTAAGTTACGTTATTTTATGCGTAATCATTTGCCACATCTTGTCACATCTTGTAACATCTTAATTAATTCTTAATTAATTTTACTTATATTATATAATACCGATTATATATTAAGTATAAGATGACCCAATACACCTGCACTATGTTCGACTTTAAATTGAATACCCTGTATAATTGAAAATAGCAAAAGTGAATAACTCATGCTTGGTGAACCTGAGAAGTGTAAATCTATGGAGGAAAAATGGTACATTTAGAATATACAGGTTGAGTCTGACGTGGGGGTTTCTTCGATTTTAGATAGAAATACTAATATTAACAAAGAAAATATTTGGATCAATGTTATGCATGTAAGTTATGCAGTAATATTAGAAGCAGAATACCTTCACAGAGACTCTCATCAGTTGTGTTTCATTCGCATAAATTGGATAAAGTGGATATAGTTAAAATTTCACACCTTACTGAGGAGCAACAGAGGAGTGCCTTGATACAATGGGTTGCCTACGATAAATATCTAAATTACACTTTTCGAGAAGTAACAAAGACTTTAAATTTTAAAATAATTATGTAGACTTAGGTAATGAATGCAGCACATTTATTGTTTTTTATGTACGCCTTTAATTTCCTTGACTCGTTAATAATTCAATAATTCAATGTACTTCTAAAAATGTATCTCTTGCTGGTAGAGAGAGTTCAACGTTCAACTGGTTGCCTATGTTAAATGTCTGTGGGTCCCTTTCGTTCATCGTTGCTGTTGCTTGAGCTACGGCAGTTAATGTACGGCAAGCGCAAGCGTCAACCGTCAACACGTTGTTTGAAGTTGTTTAAAGTTGTTTGAAGTGGTGAAAAGTGAAATATAGAAGTAATGGCGCTGAAAACATTGAAAAGCCCTCAACCCGACAGCAATACAATCGGTCTATCTTGTTCTTGCTAGCCGTAAATTGGTGTTCGATATTCCATTATCTAAACCACCATTATGCACAGTAAGTAACCTCATATTTGTTTTTATATATGTAAATATTACCTAAACCGTTTAGATAATTAATAGTTTCTTTAAACAGGCTAATCTAGCAAATGTAGTGGGTATATTAGAACATATCCACTAATTCTGTGAAAAGCGTAACGTAAACACCTAATCAAGTTAGTTCTTTCGGAATCTCAAAAATACCCCATACGAATGACACGAATGGCATAGAATCTGAAAATATGAATTCAAAGAATACAATAAATTAGAAAGGACTAGGTCTAGAATGTTTATGGATGCAAGGATGCAACGTATCACAGAGGTTCCAATATGCATTTATTTTAGTCGGCAGTCATGTGGCACACAAAGTTGCATAAGCACATTTAAAAAAACGTTAAGTTGGCTGTACGATGAAGCACGGCCAAAATTTAGTGTTTTTTTAATTGTATACCGCATAGGCGGCATGCGGCATAGCTGACTATGGACAGAATAGATGGAGTTGACAGATGACAGTTGACCACTGACAGAGCCCCCGTTCACTTGGCCGTTCTTAGTGAATGTTATTTGGTTGTGCTATGCTCCGGGAAAGTACTTAAAAAAAAAGCACAAAAGAGTCGACAACAGCATACACAGGAAATGTTTTCGTTAATTTTTGCGTTATTAATATGTTCGGCTTCGATAGCACATAACAAGAACACAAATGCAATATGGCATTTTTGAATCGGACGTGCGTTTATCTAATTGCCATGCAATTAGTGGATTAAGGATTAACAAAAAAACTATTATCAACCAACATTAAAGAATTAAGCCAGCCGAATTATCCAAACAAATCGTGACCGCGACGCGAAGGTAATCTCCCAATCTCTTTCCATCTCTCTCTCCCTCTCGATCTACGCTCAAGATGCAGCAGCGGCCAGTTTCGTTTTCGTTCGGTCACCGTTCCTCGGCGCGTTCGTTTTCATCGCCGTTCGCCCAATCTCCCCACTCCGGGGTCGTCGCGCTCCCACCATCCGGCGGCGCACACCGCCGAGCGTAGCCGATGTGAGCTCGCCGGCCGACGAGCGCCCGCAGTCGCGCTCACACCGATCGTGACGTCATATAATTAGAGTAAATACAAAGTAGACGAGCGGCGACGATGGTGTGCTCGGGGAGCGTGCGCTTCGTGTTGTGCTAGTGCAGTGTGTTTTATTAATAAAATAAAATATACATACGCGCGGTCGGCGCAGTGTATTAATAAAGCGTCGTCACATTGCGCGCTCGTCGGTGTGTCGAGTCAATTCGGGCGCGTGTTTAAATGAAACAAAAACCGCAAAAAAATAACGTTTAAAAAAGATCATCATCATGTACAATCCGAACTCGTCGAGCCGCATCGGCCGTCATCGTCGTCGTGCGAATACAATGGATACGTTTACGTTTAATTAAACACGATTGTGCGTGCGCTGTGCGGTGTGTGCGAAGGGAGCACCGAAGAACCAGTGCGCGAGATTTTGCGTTGTTTTTCGGTTTTAGTGGTGTAGTGTGCGTTTTTTGCTTATTTTGGGATTACAGTGCGCGCGAAATCATGGATAATCATTATGTGCAGGTAATTATCAAGCGAAATATTCATTTCCCGTTTTAACATCCAGTGCGCAATGCTATTAATGATATAATTGCAATTGGAATAAAGTCCAAAGTTAACAAAGTGCAAATGAAACAAAAAAAAATTCTAATTCTAAGCGTGAATGACAAGAAACACACAATCACATTGCCAACACAAACGCGTTTGAAGTTTTGTACGTGTGTGCATGCGTTGTGTGCGCCTGAGCGTGTGTAAGTAGAAAAAAAGCGAAAATATCGAAATCCAAATAAACAGCCTTTTATAATAAACCTTCGCGTTTCCATACTCCGTACTGTTGCTCTCTCCCACTCATTGTCTTCGCTATAAAACGCGCTCCATTTGTCGCTGTCGCCATCTCGCTCTTCTTCTTTTGCGCTTTGAGCAGCGTTCCGACGACGCTCGACGACGACAACGACGTTTCCGATAAATATACATATAAAATATCAGCTTTTCTATGCGCTGTGCAATCAATGTGAATGTGTAATTTTCGAAAGGCAAAACATTTGTTCAAATGACACCATATCAAATTTTTCAGATTTAAAAATTAACTGTATATTTTGATGCGATTGCATTTGTCATTCGCCTGCAAATTAACACGAGCCTTGTGCGGTTGTGCGAGTGGAAGCGGCGACTGTACCCAAAGCGTGTGATTTGCTCAAACACGCACACATGTTCAAGATGGCGTCCGTGTTCAGTGCGCAGGCATCGTGCCTTGTCGCGCGTTATGCAGGCGCATCATACGTGCTCTCTCTAAGCTGAACTTCGGGCCTCGGCAAGCACACACCGACGTCGCAATCGCAATGAATATAAACATAGAAAATTAAATGTAAAGCTGGTGCGGAGCGCTCGTTTTTTTGGGGAACAAAACATTTGAAATGTTTACATTCCAGATTCCACACACCACAGGAAGTAAATGAGTTAATTGCAAATTTGCAACTTTGCAACATTAAAATATTACATTTTCAAATATTACATTTTGCATCCACGATCGTCTTTTATTTTATTGTTTATCGAAGTCGATAATGCAGAAATCTACACGACGTTGTTATTTCAGCAGATGTTGATTTCCTTTGCTTGCAACTTGCAACGTTTCTTCTTTCTTCATTCTGCACGTTTCCCTTGCGCTGTGAAGCCGACGGCGCGTTCACAAATAAAGATATTCGGGTTCTGGGTCCCTTTGTGTCTGATGGTGCATAAGCTGCGCGCAATGAGCGGCTTTCGTCGTAAAATTAATATTCATCCAAGGAACAGCGCGCGGCGGCATACATTTTACGAGCGCGATAATGGCCGTCGATACCTACATTTATTTCGAATTTGTAAGTCGACTGTAACAAATCGCCATTGCGCACATTTTGGGTAACGTATTTCCAAGAAACATACAATACACGGAGCATAAAATAATAAAATATTAAAACACGAATAAATCTGCAAGTAGATAAAGTGAAAACTTGTTTTTAGATGTTTTCAACATGCCAGAGCTGAGCATTGAGCATCTTATCTAATTTAAACCAGCGCCATTATCATAATTATCATTAAACACACATACAGGGTGTTTTAAACTTCCGGCGACACGCATAAAATTTACATCTACATCCAAACATGAAACATCACTAAAAGTAGAGACAGAAGAGACAAAAGTTAAAATTTAATCATTATTAATTTAGATTAGTTCGCTTCTTACTTATTCTTACTTATTCACTTAGTTTAAATGCATTCGGAGTGTATGCATGTGAAATATGCATTGTGCATATACAATGTAGTGAATGTGTGATAATATGATGTCGTGATGTGTAATGTATTCTATTATTAAAATATTATTTTATGAAACGTCGCCGAGTCGATCTCTGACCGAGCGATGCGCATTGCAAGTGTACACTCCCACAGAATACATACGTTTATACATACGTTTATATATATACATTTATAGCGCACATAAATAGGATTTATGCATAAGTACATACTTAGTTAACAGTGCACATGTGTCCATAATGACTGGTGACTAGATTGCGATATAAATTTAACGATTTATTCATTGGAGGATAACAACTATGTACCATGAGTGAGTGACTGAGTGAGTAACGACGATTACTCATTATAAAGACCTAGTATGATGTTGTTTTTTTTTGGTGCAAGTGCAAAACAGCTGTTTGTTTACAATTTTACAATAATTTGTTTGTTTGTTGCGAGTCACAGCTGGATTGGTGCGCTTGTCGATGCTCTAAACTAATTCGTTAGCAACTTAGCAGCGATTCGTAACTGTGCGCCGACCGAAAATACTCGCGCATGTTTGTAAAAATAGTTGCGCGCGATTTCGCAAGTGCAAAGCGCGAAAATGTCGAAATCAAAATAAACGCTTGTATTAGAACTGCTCACTTCATCACACCGCACAAACAAAAACACTTCACGATATGTTAAGGCTGGGGTACCACAATGCTAATTCTAATTAAAGGCAATTTAAACATTCTGCTTAAACTACTGCAGATATTGTATTGAATTTTGACTCATTAAATACTTTATGCAAATAACTGATTTATTAGAGCTCATTTTACGCGTTTAACGGCCATATTTGATGAGTTAACCTGTGTTAACGCGCTAGTTCAGCAGTACTCAACCTTCCAAAACAGTCAATCAACAAAATTGAAACTCTAGGAAAATATGTGCAACATTTTATACATAATTTAATGCCCAAATGAGTAAACATAACAGATTCCCTCATTAACAATCAATTCACCTCAAGTACAATTTATTACCACTGGTGAGTACACGCAATACAGTTTGA
>JARJDQ010012070.1:0-11287 GCA_030264215.1 Geostiba sp. GC000077 | reverse complement strand
CGCACGGGAAGCACGCTGGTAAACACACCAGCCATAGCATGCACTTCTGATAACGACCGAATTCGCCGACGTGCGGCAGCAGATCGTCCAAATCCATTGCCTCCTAACATGGCGCACGCGTGTTTTTGTTTTTGTTTAATCAACACTGCAACACTGCACAAAGATAGTCTTACCTCATGTTTGCTGTCGTTGTTGTGATCCATTTTTTTAGCACTGAGCGCAAGTTCGAAATGGATTAATGAACAAATTGAAGAAGCCCTAGGTCTAGCGGATAGAGTGCAGCTAATTTGATTTGCTTCTTCCGTGTGTTACCGGTGAGACCTACATAAATATTTGCTTTATAAGCATTAATTGCTTATCATCAATAAAACATTACCTGGGAGTTATGTGTGACATTGAAGTTGTTATTCTGGTTCGTGGGGACTGGGGAACAAGACAAAAGGAGAGACTTAAATAATAATAGCACGATAAAATTTGTCGCCTGCACGACCAGAAAATGTTGATGTCAACACGATAAATATTTGCAAGAGTTTTATGAATAGGGGGTGGTTCGAACTGGACTAGAAAGAGAAGCAATTTTTGAAGTGTATTCGTCGTGTTCATTAAAATACGCGTGATTTGTCTGTATAACGTTAGAACGTTACAACAAAACGTTCCGCCGGGGCTCAAAATGTCGCTTTTCCGTTCGCTGCAAAGTTCTTTATCGCTTGCCAGTAGATGGCGCAACATTTGGCATAGATTTGACTCCCATAACTCCCATAACTCCCATGACTCCCTACTTGCTAGGGAGTTGGAAATTTTTTTGAACACTTTGCCGTGTACACTGACGCACGTTTCTTACAAGTTTCCTTTATTAAGAAATAGACTTGTTCAGTGACATCTTAAAATCGAATGAATGTGAATATACCGCCATTGAAAAGTAACTTTCATTATTACGTTTCCGAAATTTAATGAAATTGAAATTGAAACGTATCCACATCTCTACCTCCACGAAACCCCACCTTCACACACACTTTTCTCAGATCAGTATACGTATTTATTAAATTCACAAATTAATAGCACATGCGAGGTTCACATAGCAAAAAACCAGCAGTACACAAAGATTTGCGCGATGATTTCGTCCATTTAGCCGCACCAGTTTAGAAAAGACCATGCTACCGACAACAGGAATCGTAATACTAGATTCAATTGTATTCGCAATTGGTCCATTTGGTGTTCACAGCAAGGAAAACGCGAATTACAGTGGGAGGAGACACTACAACCGCGTCTGGACACTTAAATAAAATAAAAATTGTACTTCAGAATGATTTATTTTTTAAATCGTTAACTACAGGAAGTTACTCCCAATAATAATGCAAATAAAAAGAAAAAGAAAATTTCAGTGAACGAATAATGCTAAGGAAATAAACAGTACATATTATCATTTTGAAAACAATGTGCAGAACTGATAATTAAAACCTAATACATTTTGTAGTTGTTTACATGCTTTCTGGCCTTAAGTAGTTTTAAACATGGTCAATAGGCACCTAATAGAGAATGGTAACATTTAAATCTTTTCGATTTTCCGATTTCATTGTTCTCCTTCCCTTTCTCCGGACAAAGATTAAATAAATTATGATTGATCGCATATTAAGTGATTAGTATTTATATCGTAGTTGTGTGTCGAAATTGTGTCCGACCGATTTTGGGCAATTGCGCAACAGCGGGTATCGCGAAATTTTGGAATGACTCGCATTTATAAAATACAAGAAGTGTCATCATCATGCACGCATCATTTGAGCACAATTAATCAGTCTTAAACACACATGTACAAGTATTACTAAACTACCTAGTTAAGAATAAAACGTGTGACGCGTTCAATTGCCGAAAATCGGTGCGTTTCGAAAATGGGGGCGTTTTTCATTTGCTTTTTTGCGTTTGCTTTTTGTTTTCTTCGTTAAACTTCTTGCATCGTTTACATTTAATTCACCTCAGCGGGCAGACAAACAGAATATTCATGGCACTCAAACAGACAAACATAATGCATTCACCTAATCTTCTCATCCGCTAGATTTACACAGTTATCAATTAAATTCTCATTCGCCGGCGTGCAGAGGGCTGGCTGCTGACAAAGTTAAGTTGCAGGGATAGTTCGCTAGACAAAAATCGCAAAATGGCCGCCAGCCCTGCCCCGGCGTTCAGTTTACACTCTTTCCCATTGTGCTCCATGCAAAGTGTTCGTATTCGTTTCGAAAATATACAACGCAACATTTGAATTGTAAGGTAGAGTAGCAGTATTTAGCTATTGTTTTACAGAGTTGGTTTTTCCTGCCAAAAAAATAAAATATTAACAATAGAAAAAATAGAATCTAGGCCACAGTTTACCAAAGCGATTTTCTGTATAAAATAACATTGCGATGAAAACAAAACAGCACTTAAATACGAGTTAACAATCATACCAGTCACCTATCACACTAATCATTATACAAAATATCATACAGCCTAAGTATGGACTCCCCGCGACATCCACAGATAAACAGGAGCGGCTCGGCGACGCAGACCAGCTGCAGGCTAGGTTCGGTTAGTGCTTTTCCTTCCTATTTTACTTATTAAATACATATTTGAACGTGAAAATTGAAAAAACCGGCCGGGCTCCCTGCTTTATGTGCACGATGCGCGCAGAATCCAAGTATCACACATACAGGAATTGTATAATTATAATCCGAAAATTATAATTATCAAAAATAAGATTGAGAAGGCTTCAAACATATTCTATATTATTATTTATGTTATTCGTTTACTTATCTAATGGAATTTGCTCGTTATCGAGGTTCAACAATACTTTTGGCAACGCACTGAAGCCTTCTCAAATCACAGATTTTTACATGCTTTTTGTTTGTTTTTTTTTTCATTAAATTAACTCCTAACGTACCCTGGAACCAGACTCTCTCGTGTAATCCTATAAAATACATTCGTAAAATAGTGTTGTCACATTGATCATCGTTTCGTTAGGCGAATAATGTTGGTTTGCATTTGTTCCGAATTTCGAATGTTCCTTCCGTTCAGTTATACATTCGCTAGGAATTACAATTTCAAAGGACAGATAGTTTACAGAGTAGCCTGGTATTAGCACACATCAATCATGCAAGGCACTCGATGGCCTCACAAAAATACATTCATAAAAATATCACTCACAATTTATTTATTATTCTCAAATTTTCCTGAGTTTTTGAATTCTTAATTCGCATCTTGGAATTAAACTTATTGGAATTCATGCTGCTGCTTGCGTAATAGTAATAAAGCAAATTTTAGATCGCACTTCTCATGTTGTACTGAAATCGTAATTGACATAACGTAATAAGTAAAGTGTACTTTTTTTTCTTTAAAATATTAGCAGTTCGTGCGGTAATTATGGCCAAACGTTTCAGAAGTGGTAGTATTTCAAATTCGATATGTAACAGTTTTGTTTCTATACACGTGTAAGTAAAAGAACCGAAACATCCAAGAGGAATATCGTTTAATCTTGTTTTTCATTTATTACTAGATTATATTAGTGACGAGAGAGAAGAACCGCACGTCACACCACGCTTCAGTCTTGAGCTTTTGCACAGCTTATAGTCCCACAGACGCAACTTACACTGCAACGATGAAAAAACACATCACAATTCACACGTTGTTTCAGAAAATTGTCACTCATTCGGCACCCCACGCGCATTACGTTAAACGATAATGAGGGCGGGAGACAATTACCATGTCGACGCAACTAAAACAATCACACAAACTTAAAAATTTATCATCCTCAGTTACTTAGTTTACCCCCAATTTGTTTTGTTTCGTTTTTGATTTTGCTTGATAAGTGTGTCGTTCGATTAGACGCGAAATTTCATTTACGTTAATATGTTGATTGGTGTTGAAATAAAGCGCGTTCAATTTGAAATTTCAATGTTTTACCCCCGCGAGTATTTCAATTGTTTGTAGCGATTTTGTGGCGAATAAAACGAATGATACTTTTGCTTTTCGAAATATATAAAATAATGGATGCGGAGACCTGCGGCAATCAAAAACTTAATGAGACCGCCTCAGTGTTCTATTCTGTGTATGTATGTTGTGTTACGTAAAATTATGAAAAATGTGATTCCAAAAATGATGCCGTTGACCAAACCTTCATTCTCATTTCGTCGGTGTTACCACAGCTAGCAAGAGGCAATCTGAAAAATGAGTTCAAAGTGTTTATGATTTTGCACCAAGATTAGGCGGCGATCAGGTCAAGGTTCAATAACGAACATTTTAACAGAAACAAATACAGCCAAAAATGTGTGTTTCTGGCAAGCGTCGTAGAAAACTCACCAGCTAGCGGCGGCAGCCGTAACATTGTTCTTTAACTTTCGCAGCTCCTTCGTGGCCCATGTTGCCAGCGTCTTCGTGCGATTGATGCGACTCTTGCGGCCCTGCACGAGCATGTCGTTGATCGACTCCATGTCCAGCAGTTGCAGCATGCGCGGCCCGAACGCCGAGCAGAGATCGCCCACCAGGCCGGCTGCGACGGCGACCGTCCCCTCGGAGTGCTCGGGGTCGCGCGCCACCGCAATGATAAACTGCACGATGAATGGGATGTGCGGCTCGACGATCAGCAGGTCCGGATGCGTTGCAGCGCCATCGTCCTTCAAGCCTTGAATGATGCCAGTGTACGCCTCCAGCACACCCTCGCGCAACTCATTCAAGTACTCCACCATTTCGTAGTCGTTGCGGTCGACCTGCGCCTGCGATGCCTGCGACAGCGTGTTCAACACCACCTCCAGGTACTTCTTGAACTCCGCGCCAATGCTCAGCACAATGTCGCCGAAAACGGAGAGAATCTGCGGCTTCACGCTGCGATGCACAGAGTTATCGCTGAGATTCTCCAAGAGCAGGTGCATTATCTCATCGCAGTATGGCAACGCTTTCATCTTCAGCGCGCGAAAGATATCACCGGTGAGACCGACGGCCGTGCCACACACCTGGTATTCCTGGTGGTTCTTAAGGCCGATGTACAGGAAGGGTTTGAACGCGTCCATGTACTTCAGGAAGCCTTCGCCGAGTACTTCGACCAGCGTGGAGACAGCCATCAGGGCGTCCTCCTGCACGCCGCCGCTCTTGTTGGAGTTGAACATTGTGAGCATGGCAGTCATGATGGCGTCGGAGATCTGCGGCGCATCGTCGGGCGTTACCTTGCGCAACACCGACTGCAATGTGCCGCAGAGCAGCGATTGCAGATCGTTGAACTGCGAACGGTCCTTGTGGCTGGAGATGTGCGTCTCCATCTGCAGCACTTGCTGCAGTCGCTCGAGGATAACCATCGTTGTACGCTGCACGGTGATGTAGCAGTCCTTCGGCGAGTTCTTCACCATTTCCATGAGCGCTTCATACGCAGCCGGTCGAAGGTTAGCTTGTGCGCCATCAGCTCTATCGGTGGTTTCCAGCAGATTCTGCACGATGAACTCGAAGTACTGCGAGAGTACGTAGGTGTCCGGCTGGCCGGTCTCTTCGTTGATGTCGGCGCTCTCGTAGGCAGCTTCAGCGAGACCCGTGAACGCCCAGCACACATTGGCAGCGACGCGCGGCTCCGATTTAAGACCTCGGATGAGACTCTCCAAAAGCGGTTTCAAGAAGTGATCGTTGATTGCTACCTCGGGTATGATTTCGCAGATACGGCCGAACGTCCACGCCGCAGTATCCCGCACAATGACGCTGTTGTCGTACATGAGGTGAATGAGTGTTGGCATCGCAGTCTCGACCAGCGGCTTCAGAGTGTTGGCATCCAACCCGCCAAGAATTGCGCCGAATACCATCAGCGAAGCATCACGGAACCGCCAGTTATCGGATTTGATGTTCTCCTCGATGAAGGGCAACACGTGCGGGACGATCTCGTCCTCGCAGCAGGTCGCCAAGAGCATGAGGCACACGCCAGCCGCCTTGCTTGGATTCCAATCGTCGTCGTCGTCCAGCTCCTCCTGCTTGGTGAGCTTCTGCAGGAGTACGGGCACGATGTACTGCAGCGCGCCCTTGGCGTAATGCCGAGACACCCGAGCTGGCGGCCGTCCAGCATCGGCCGCCTCCGTGTCCTCGATGGCAAGATCCACCTCCTCATCGCTGACGTTCGACCAGAATTCGATGCCTTGCAGGGAGATCGCGTCGTTCTCAGACTTCATCGCCTCCAGGGTGATGGGGAAAAGCGCCTGCGCCATGTACGGCTCCATGTACTGGTAGTAGAGCGAGAGGATCTTGACGAGGCACTGCAGTGCGGCGACCTTGATCTGAGAGTCGGGCGACTGCGTCGCCTCGCACACCACCTCCATGATGAAGTTGCGCTCGGATTCTTTGTCGAAGTTCGCTCGCGTGAACTCCAATGAGTTCAGCAGCGCTTGTGTGGCGGCGAGTCGGACATGACTGCTCGGCTCCGTGCTGCGCATGCCGTGGATGATTGCGGTGAGGATGGCGTTCGACTGCGACACCAGCACCTCCGAGTCGATCTCCTGGCAGATGTAGCCGATCGCCTCCAGCGTTGCCTCCTTCTGCATTTCCGTCGAATTCGCGTGCACGACATTGTTCACCAGCAGGTTTATCAAGACTGACCATTGTCCTTGTGGTAATTCAGTGACTGCTACATATGCCACACACTGTGCTGCTGATGATGGTCTGCTCGTTTCAGTTCCCAATGCTCCCACAATCTAACAATTAAATCAAAATCCACATAAAAATGTGTCCCCTATAGAAAACATCATCCACTCCTTACATTTTTCTTGATGTAGTCCCGGATGTCTTCAGGAAATGACAGCCAGCGGTTCTGATAACTAAGCTTAATATTTGGATCCTTAGAAGTTAATTGATTCTTGAGTTGCAGACCAGCTGCCATCCTGGCAACAGGACTGTTGCCTCCATGTCGAAGGATTTCAGACAGTGTTTTGATGAATCCCGGTAGATTTGTCGCAGCCGCCCCCTCGAGAAACTTCGACGCTTGCTCCAACTCATTTTTATCTACAAAAAGTCATAATTTGTATAAAATGTATGTAGATTACATTTATACAGATCAATGGTGGGAATCCAAACGTGAAATGGGCCACAGGAAATTGACGTAAGACCAATTAGTCATCAACAGCATCAATTTCTTCGAATATGTCGCAAGATGCACCCATTAAAACGTGTTGATAATGAAATGGTAACATGGCTATTGGCTATGCTATGGGGCTATGGCAGTATGGGCAGTAATGGCAACCAGCAAATAGGCGGGCAGGGAGGACACGAGATTAGAAGTCGAGTGTTCGTGATGCACTTACCGGGCGATACTGTCTTCTCCAAGATCTGAATGAGCTGTATCGTTTCCTGATTCATGATTTCTTATCGAACGTGTTCTTCCACGCGAGGACTTGGCTGTGAACGTGTTTTAATTCCCTAATGATGCGCGAAGAAACCGGCGAACACCATACACCACATGTAAGAGGATTGAAACTATCGGGCAGAATGGCAATTTCCCCTGTATTCCTACGCCGGCGCGGTCTTTTGACAGTTGGTCGGCCCGATAATCGTTAATTGCAATTCTGGTTGCAATCTTTCAAAAATAATCGCATAAAATGCATTGATATGGGTAGCGCCTAATTGCAGTGGCAGGTTTGGTTGTAAGAATGTGAAATCACGGCGAATTTTTGGTAATCGGGGTCGTTGAGTGAGTACTATTTTTCGCGGCGCGCTTGACGCGACCGTTAAAAATAACGCGGGCAAGATCGGCATATCGCAGCGAACCTTGGCGAACGCCAGCGAACACTAAAGTCCTCCAGGTGTTTACAGAGGGCGCCAAACTTAACTTTGGTAGGCATCTTCATTTGAAAGCTTGGTTTCTATTCTGTGGCCATGCGATGGCGCTGCCTGCACCATTGCAACAAAAAGATTAATTTCTTTTTACTTTTAACGTTTACACAAGAAAGTATTTTTCTTAGAGTAAGTAATGTAAATATCGTCGTAAATCTCTTTCTGATTTCTCAAACTGAAGCAATTAAACAATGAGAAGAACAGGATTAGATGTAAATGAACTCGAGTGGACAAAACATAAATAGGACATAAAGAAGAAGTGTAATTTAAATTGTTCGACTGTCTATAAGCGAAAATAGCACCGACAGAGTCTAGAATGCATGTAATTCGTATATGTAACAAACGATCAGACGGATAACGCCGAAGAAAGCGGAAAAATCTAAGCCAGCGACGATTTTTGGCATAACTTGGCTGAACGCCTTCGATTAGATTCAACGTGGCAAACATTAGTTAGCCCGTTAGCCGCGCATCTTTATTACAGTCGGCAGATTGCAATGGATGGGTTTGTTGACCGTTGGGAAGGCGATTAAGCGCATATCAATCTTGTTTATTTCCTATAGTGTTGTCGTGTTGTGTGGCTGTGGTTGAGAGCGTTGGGAGTTTAATTCGGAAACGATCGGCGCAATGCGTCGTATTAATAAAATAATGGCTTCGAATGCGAATGCAATTTGCAGTGTGCTTCTTTTGAGCAATAAGGTGTAAAATTAGAGAGGCGAAAACATACCACAGAAGATGGATGTCGTGATGTCGTCCCAACTGGAATATCAAACTGTCAAGAATGTGTTAGGACTGTCTAGAAGTTTAAGTAATTTTTAAATACTTTGTAAGCAAATAAGTAAAAAGTAAATTTTGCCTGTAAATCGTAATTTCTTAAATGTAGCACAATTAAACGAACCATTCGACAACAAGATAATAAAACGCATGCATAAATCACACAGGTCGTGTCGTCCTGCACTTCGGCAATCGTGGTGCAGTATTTTATATTTTTCGCACGATTGCTTCTTAACTGCATCATGCATTTGGTTTCTTGCAAAATAAATATTCGTATTGTGACATGCAACACGATAAAGTACAAATTGGTGTGTAAACAAATTGCAATAATCAGTACTACGGTACTCTACTTTGATTTATAACTTGGAGGTAATAAAGACTAAAGATTAACAGATTTATTGAACAGTCTTAATTTTATATCATAATTTAGACTTAAAACGCTTAAAAGTTTTACCTGCTGCTTCTAAGCAGAAACGTAAAGCGAATAATGGCAGAATGTGTAAAATTCTTTAAAGAATAGTATTGTAGAGTTAAATTAGAAGTAGAAGTAAATGGAAAATTATAAAATTGTTGTGAATTGAACGAGAGTTATTTTTGTAACTACCTAATTACAGCCTACGGTATTTTAACATCCAGCGCATGTAATTAAACGTGAAAATGCACGCAATTAGAAGTTTATAAGGAGACATGATGTGTGTGTGTACTGTGTACCATTCATATACCATTAGTTCCTTGGATTTAACATTTTATTAAAATGTTCCAGTCGTTCCACCAACCACTTTAAAATAGCTTGAAAACTACTTCAAAGTTTTTATATAAAATCATCAGCTCTCCCTTAAAAGGGCAGTAATTTCTTGACAAAATTATAAGACTTTGTAAAATGCGACCATACTGTATTAATGTGGTGTACACAAATTACGTGCATCGTGAATTCACGATATTTTTCACAACTGCGAAGTATTCCACCATTTAACATGCGTTTTATAAGCTTTAGGCAACCAAACATACACCAAATTCACTATTGAGGCGTTCTTGGATATTCGTGGACTTGTATGCAGTTGATTATCGCCGTTGGAGGTCCCCCTCGTCAAGTCCTGAAGCTGTCCGACGTGACGCATCGCGGCATCGCTAAAATACAAACTCAGGACTTCCTCTATTTTCTCATGCTACATCAGCGACGTTGTCATTAAGCGAAATGATGATGGAAGTTTGAATCTTTGAATCTGTGATTTTTCACGTCCTCACTTTGGGCATAATGTTACGCATGAACGCATGCGTAATGCGTTCCTCCTCTTGGTGGCCCACATGTAAATTCGCTTCACAAATAAACACTCACTGTGTGTGCTCGCACAGGTAAAAGCAAAGCGTAATCGTCATGACGCATCACACACGCCTAATTGTAATCTAATTTGTTCGCGGCATGCCATGGCCTAATGTAATAGCCAGGTGCGCACAGGCACAAGCACAAGAATACAAGATCAAGTCAAACTATGGAATAATTCGGTCTCGGTGTGTAATGTGCGTAATGTCTACGTTAGGTTGAACATTGAGATGAAATCATAGAGCAAGCCGCTTGCATTTGTAACTAAATTTAGTCATCACCGTCATCACATTTTCGTCTGCATTCTGTGGCCACTGGCGTTGACTCAATATAGCTTTGAACGCTTTGAATTAATTCGTGTTCTGAGTTCTGAGTTCAGTATTCATATCTTTGCATGACAGATCTCTTGGTAATGTCTGACATTAGAAAAGAAATGTTGAAAAGCGTGCATAATTCGGTGTATTAAAATAAATATTACCAAATTACGATTAATTATAAGACTTTAAATGCCTACACATTTAAATTTAACATCTATATTATACCATATTTAAGTTAATATTTAATAACTGAATTCTTTTTCAGCTTGATGTTTGACCTAGTCCTGGTAAGCAATTAAGATTGTAAAGTCGGTGAAAAAAGAATAACTTTTGAATGTGGTTCTTCATGCAAATCATTGATAAGAAATAGGTCAACGCAAAGTGTGTGTTGTGCCTTTGGTATATTGCAAATCGTGTAATTGTTGTTTTAACGCGGTAAATTGAGAGCCACGACGCCACGAGGCAAAATGGCCGTGCGAGTCGTGATGGCCGCCACATTACCGAAATGTGCGGACGGTGCCATTGCGCAAGCCTTCCCCGGGAAACGAGCGAAAACGCAATGCAATTTACATTCCATGCAAATAAGTCCGCGAAGCGGCAATTTTCCACAGCGCATGATGCAAAACATAATGCAATTTTGTAATTTAACAATTTCGGATTGCCTCACAAATAATTGTCCACGACGAACGCGATGTATACGCGTTGCGAACACCTATTGTGATTACGATTGTGAATTGTGACGAAGGAGATATTATCGATGGAATCACAAAGCAAATCAAAGCATAACGCGTTAAAACGTGTCATTTTCATCTTGTGGATCTTAAACGTTGCAATTCTCTAATAAATCTCTAAGTAGTTGTATCTTCATAAATGTCTGATTACCACGTGATCAAATTTGGAATACCCGCGCAAATTTTTTCGTTCTCAGGTTGGGGACCCTGTGTATTTGGTTACTTCTTGGTAACTTTGTAAGGCGGGAAATTTAAAATATGTTAATATCCACTGACTCCCTTGCCAGTTACTTATCTGGGGATATATTTTTAAATTATAGCCAACT
>JARJDQ010012050.1:0-19037 GCA_030264215.1 Geostiba sp. GC000077 | reverse complement strand
TTCACCCTTTGGAGTGAGTAATGATTAATTTGAAAATGTATACTTTAATACCGCATAGTATTTTATGTTCTTTTCGGATGAATTATGAATCAGTGATTTATGATGGTTATTATTGAATAATGAGTGTTATGCTTGAGTAATGCCTGAGTAATAGTCGAACAAGTGATTTATGCAACAGAGGCACTTGTTTCAAACTCAAGGATAATGCAAAAATAATTAAAAACTTGGCACTATATTTATAACTCACTCTCATACGAAAACAGTTTATGAGTAATAATATTCATTATTCACCCGTTTGAGTGATTAATTTGAAAAGTATACTTTTATACCGTATATATTATGTATTTCGCGATGAATTATGAATTAGTGATATATGATGGTTATTAGTGAATAATGAGTCTTATACTTGAGTAATCTATGAGTGTCGATCAAGTGACTTATGCGCCAATATTCACCTGTTTCGCACTCAAGGATAATGGAAAAATCAAATTTAAAAAACTTGACCCCTTATTTATAACTCACTCTCTTACGAAAACAGTATATGAGTAATAATATTCATTATTCACCCGTTTGAGTGAGTAATGATTAATTTGAAAAGTATACTTTATATATTATGTTTATATATTATGTTTTTCCGTGATCAGTGATTTATGATGGTTATTAGTGAATAATAAGTATTATGCTTGAATAATGTTTGAGTAATAGTCGAATATGTGATTTATGCGCCAAAGGCACCTGTTTCAAACGCCAAAACCCTAAATCCTAAATCCTTAATACAAAATCCCGGGCTAATCCTGTTCGTTCGCCTTCATCCCCATCCCTTCTTCTCGGTGTGCTCCCCGGCGGTCTTAAAAATGCGTATTTATTACATTAATCTGTTGTTTAACTTGATGTCCTCGCCGACCTTTATATCCAGCTCCTGCTGCTCCTGCTCTGAGGTGTTTCCATTGTGTCAACCGGGGGGATGGGGGGGTTGAAATTCGTGTGCTGCTGTTGAGGTGAGCTGGCCCGCGCCCGCTGGCTGCTGGATAAAATATGAAAATGTTATGTGTGCGCTGGGAAATATGTGCGGAAAATTTGTTTTCGTCCAAGTGGCGGCGGGCACCCCGGCAGGAGCGGCGCAGGGGGTTTGCGGCGTCGACATGTGAAGTGCCCGAGACTAATTTTCCGTTATGGCGCACTTTACATTAATGCCCGCGTGCGTGCGCCGAAACGACATTATTCACCCTTCCTGTTTGCTAACCTCAAACCTTTTCCACACCCCCAAAAATACTCGAGTTCAAAAAATCACGGCCAACTCGAAAAAACGAACCACTCCTAAAAATCACACTTGCC
Source organism: Geostiba sp. GC000077 (assembly GCA_030264215.1). Taxonomy (NCBI): domain Eukaryota; kingdom Metazoa; phylum Arthropoda; class Insecta; order Coleoptera; family Staphylinidae; genus Geostiba; species Geostiba sp. GC000077. The sequence continues at coordinate 17,702 of JARJDQ010012050.1, read as the reverse complement.
AAAAACCATAAGTCTTATCCGCAAAAATTTTCTTTACTGGAAATAATTGTGTTAAGGGTTGCAATTTAAGGGTAGTTTTTGTGACACACTGTATAATTTGTAATGTTTTGCTAGGGCACAAGCTGACTTTCGCCGATGGGTTGAACTTAAGGGTTGGGGGGTGGTTTTGGGTTAGGGGTGTGTGTGGGGGTTTGGAAGGCTTGCACGCTTGACGTCTTCGCGGCGACTTGTCATCGGCTTCACCTCCACGTGTCGCCGACACATTTTCCGCGTCATCTATAAGCGAATTTCGAAGTGACTTTCCATCCCCCTTCCCCCACCTCCACCATTACCATCAGCATTTTCCCAAGGACGACAAAAACAATAACCGAATGCGATGCGTGCGATTGACGTGACAGCCAATATGTGGAGCATATTAGAAATTCTGATCATGCTCCTGGAGTCCTGGATTTTCTTTTCCTTGCATTTCACTCGTTCAGGCTAATGATAAAGGGGTAGAATTAGTTTGCACAGTGAAATGGTTTAGTTTGCGTATGCGAAGTGGTGGACGTTGAAGTAGCAGTTTCAAACTTGACTTTGACTTGGCGAAGAGGGGGGTGGTGGCAGTGGCGCAGCGCTTGAGTGGCTTGGTGGAGGCGCCGGGCGCGCGACATTAATTAACATTTCACGAGCGATAAAATCTCGCGAGATGCGCATAAATCAAGCGAAAGCCGAAAGCAGCGCACACGAACGCTTTGACGAGACCATGCGCCTCAACTTACAATAGGGGGGGTGGCTTACCACCCCCGCAGGGTAACAACGTGCCGCAGTTATGTTGAGAAAATTTATTATTCCCATATGCGAATGTACACATATACAAAGTTAGCTACTTAAAACCACCCTTAAAAGCAACCCCTAAAAAACAACCCCTAATAAATTCCATCTTAAAGGAAATCAATTTTATTAGCGATATATACATTATACATATCTTGGATAATTTCCCAATCATCATAAATTATTTCCACCCTTAATCTAAACACCATTTGAATAGGGGATGGGATGTGATGGCGTATGTTGATTGTCCTTGTTCGTGTCGCGGAGCGCTCTGCCTTCACAATCGAGCAGGATTAGATGCTCATTAATAAGAATCCCCCAGGATATCATCCCCCTTGGCAACATCTTGTTTCGCTTCTCTGCATGCTCCGTTCGGCGGCGATAGCTCGCTATCAATTACCAAAACTTTATTTATTATTGAAGCTGTGGGACTGGAACATAACTAGGTTATGTTCTATTTGTTCTACTCCACCCTTCAACCCTTTCTTCCTAATCTCATGCGTAGCCTGGAGGGGAAGGGATGAAATCGAAACTTGATAAACGAATTGGTTCCAGATATATTTGGAGCGAAAAGATGCGAGGTGCATGGAAGATGTGTGCTTGCGGTTTGAAGGACCACGGTGGAAGGACGAAGGACGAAGAAAGCAGAGCGAGATAACTCGAGACGCTGTCTCATTATATCGCACGATGCCGAGTTTCGCGTCCCGCGGGACTCGTCATGATCAACCCGCGCAGATGATGGGGGATGCATGCGCACCCCCTCTGGGGGGAGAATATCCCAAAACATGATATAATCATCGATACGTTACACATTGCAGCAGTGTGGTGTGACAATTTAAATTATCCAAATTTCAATTTTGGGCGCGGCTCCTGTAAGGCGGGGAATTTTGCTGGGGGTGCCGAGGGGTTGGAAAGAGTTGTGCGGGCGCGACGTATCGACGTTTTAAAGTGGATAAAGCTCAATAATATATAGAGCGCTGAGCGACAGACACAAAAGCCAATAAATATTCATACACGCGGTGCGCGCGACGCCGGCGTCGAGAATTTTCACCGCGCGAAATTTCCACACACACACACACATGGCGGGTGCTCGTTTTTAGATGGAGGGTGAAATATTCCTATCTGCGGAGAGACGCGACGAGACGTTTTCGACGTTTTGGACGTTTCGACATTTTCGACAATTTCGCCGCACCCCCTCCCCCCCTGAAGCCGGAAATATGAAGGAATTATTGCTGGATATGTCGGTCTACTTTTTCACCTTCACCCTGCACACTATTGTGAAGCTTTGGGGTGAGAAAATTAACAGGATAACGATGAAAAATGATGAAAAATTCAAAAAAGTAACAGAAGATGATTTTTTTTTTGGTTTTGCTTAGTGTTTATATCAAATGAAAATTGAGATAAAATTTTGAAACTTTAAAATAAAAATTTTACTCTATTTAACAATAATATTCCAAAATTATAGAGATTTTGCAATAATTTATGAGTAGTTTTTGTTTGAAAATATTGAAATATTTCAATGGGAAATGGTGCAGTACAATTTAAATTGCCACTTTACATAGGATTCTCTAGAAAACCAATGATGATAAAATTTTCAAATTTGGCACATGTTACAATAATCTAATGTGTAAGCTATTTTGAAAATATTGCAAAAATATCTTGGCAGGGTTAGATTTTCCAGGGTCTTAAAAATATTTTCGCAAAATTAGAAAAAATATTTTTTAGTTTTTTGTTCAGAAAATGACGAAAAACTGCTGTTAATGTATTTTTCAAATATTAATACTAAAAACTATTCGAATCAAAATTAAATTCTTAATCTTATGGGGTTAAGCAAAGGTTTCTATCATTATAGAAAAAAAGATTAGAAGCTCCTGAAGTTGTGAGTGTTGTAAAAATGAAAGGGGATATTGAGTGTCAACAGTTTTCAAAACTCAAAAACAAGTGCTTTGCTTAATTATAAGAACAAAATTTTATACATATCTAAATACAGGATGAATGGCTTCATCAAATATTGAATAACTGATCATTCTATCTTTACACGCAGCAATTTAAGAGGCATTGAAAGCCGGATGAATGCAAAACATGTAAAATCTTCCAATTCCAAAAACGGCGCAATTTCCATCGTAATCCTCATATTTTCTCACGATTATTGCGCCCATTGTGTGTGCGCGGCAATGTCCATTGTTTTCGCGTTTGAGCACGTGCATGTTTTCCCTCAAGTATGCGCGATTTCACCCCCGCCGAATGCAGGATGTCGTGATATAAAATGTTTTCCTTCCATTACCAAACGCTAGCGCGCTCCCCGGTCGAATTCGCACGCAATGCCGCACTGGTAATCGTGTTATTTCATCCCTTAATATCATCCTCTAATTGTCTACAATTAGCGTATGCCATGCAGCGTATTTTCCTGGCCGGGCTATTATTAGAGCGCGCGCAAGCAAAGCATAAACAGTGCTAATTTCCACAACTAGCATTACATTCAATTTCTCATCGCGTTCGGTCGGACTGCGGCCAGCGACAGGGCTGCCTGAGGGATTTCGCCAGGAACAATGTGTGCAAATCCTTTTTCATATGGCAATATGCGGTCGGCTTAATTTGCGAATTACGTGCATAACATTTAGAGTTAATTTTGGGCCACAAAAAGATTTTGTAGAAAAAGCAACAGGTTACTTTTTAGGGGTACTTATTTTGTACATAATGTGACCTAAAAGATGCATGATAGTAAATAATTTGAATTGAGACCATGATAAGGGAACTAAAAAAGTACTGCGTAACAACTGGCGCCCAACATGGGGCCACCTGTATATATCTACTGAAAGGCCATTCAAATTGTAATTATAATTGCTTTTTTTGTAATATTTTCAGAATAGCTTACGCATTTGTTTATTGTAACATGTGCCAAATTTTAAAATGGTGTCTTTATTGGTTTTCTAGAAAATCCTTCAAAAAGTGCCATTGAAATATTTCTATATTTTTAAACAAAAACTACCCTTAAATTATTGCTACAACTCTATAATTTTAGAAAATTATTCTTAAATAGTCTAATATTTTTATTTTAAAGTTTCAGAATTTTATCTCAATGTTTTCTTTGCATAAGCACTAATCAAAATCGGAAAATTAAGAAGCTTTTTTAAGCTTCTGTTACTTTATTACTTTTCCATTATTTTTCATCGTTATCCTGTTAATTTTTTCACCCCAAAGCTTCAAAATANAAATTGAAATTTTTGTATTATTTTCAGAATAGCTTACGAAATTGTTTATTGTAACATGTGCCAAATTTAAAAATGGTATCTTTATTGGTTTTCTAGAAAATCCTTCAAAAAGTGGCATGTAGCTTTTCCCATTGAAATATTTCTATATTTTAAAACAAAAACTACCCTTAAATTATTGCTACAACTCTATAATTTTAGAAAATTATTCTTAAATAGTCTAATGTTTTTATTTTAAAGTTTCAGAATTTTATCTCAATTTTTTCTGTGTATAAGCACTAATCAAAGTCCGAAAATTAAGCAGCTTTTTAAGCTTCTGTTACTTTTTTACTTTTCTATTATTTCTCATCGTTATCCTGTTAATTTTTTCACCCCAAAGCTTCAAAATAGTCTGTAGCTAAAGGTGAAAAAGTTGACCGACATATCCATCAATAATTCCTTCATATTTCCGAATTAAGACGAAAAACACAAACCAACTACTTCGCACCAACTGGCGCCCAACATGGGGCCAACTGTATATATTCATTGAAAGGCATTTAGCTTCAGTCAAAGTGAAATGTTGAATTGATTCAACTTTTTGCATAAAATCTGGGTAAGATTTAAAGGGAATCAATAAATATTTGCTGATATTTTCCAACTCCCCATCTTTGTGCATTCAACTGTAAACTGATCAATTTCCACGGAGCGCTTTCGACGCAAACTTGCGAAACTTGCTTGATGAATTTATTAGCTGTGCGCTCATCTGAGCGCATCAAAAGGTAGCGAGTGCGGATTTCCGCCCTCCGCGCACCCCAAAAAGAAGCACACAGCAAATCCGCATGTTAATATTTGCCCAACCTTCCCCGACGGGATCACCCCTTGCTCACACGCACCCACCCCGTTAATGTCGGCTAATGTTTGCTAATGTTTACTAATGTTTGCCCAATGCTTTCCGAATGTTTGCCCAAAATGTTTTGGGACACTTTGCTTTTGCCTTCACCGCTAATAAACATCCCCCGCTCGCCGATATATGAAGTGTATGTTTGCGAGGTATATGAAGGTGGAAAATGGGGAAAGCGGAAAGATTAGGAGCGAATATTAAGGATAATCTTTGGAACTTTTCACTTTTCACTTTCCACTTTGTTCCGCCACTTCAAAAATTTCCAATATAAAAATATAAAATGAAATTTCTTCATCTCAAGGAGTCTCAAGGATTTTAAGGATTTGCCACATTTTGAAGGATTAAATTGCCCTCGACGAGTGCAATTTGTCAGCATCGAGTTCTGCGGGCGAGCTTTCAGGACCTCGCAATATCCTTGCTTCTTGCCGCCGTGCATTTCTAACTAAGACGTAACTTGCCACTACAATACTCGTGCACTTTTCTGCACCGTGGATATTCTTAGCCTTGGTTATCCTGTTAGTCCTGTCGTCGTCCTTTTTGGCTCGTTTTTCTTGCTTCGCGCTCATATTTCTCTCGGGCGCGCAAAAAGTACGCTAAACGCTAAAGTTTCCGTTGCGCACCGCGCTAGGGGATGAAACAGGATGCGCGTGGCAGGACGACGCGGTGTGTAATAAGGAAGTGCTCGCGGTGTGCGACGCGCAGCGCGACGTCTTATTAGTCTCGCTGTCGGCGTGACAACTCGTTCGCTCATCTCCACCTCTTGCGTTGCGCCGTGAGGAACGTAAATCGTTGCTGGCTCATGCCACCGACGGATTACTGGTGCGGGGTGCAACCTACTGTGCGGTGGCACATTGCCGCAGGATGTCGCACGCCATTTCCGCCAGATATTTGTAGCTTTTATGAGAATTTTGCCAAATTCGTGTAAAATTTGCCGCATGCAATTTTCACTATTTGCAAGGATAACTTGCATACAAATAGGATCACATGCAGGAAACTCCTAGGATATATTCTTCAATTCCAGGCACATCCTATTGCAAAATTTTTATTTATTTGCATTAAAAGTTTTTGAGGAAATCGAGGACAAATTCTAAAATTTTATTTGACAATGGCTTTGATTTTACTATTTTGGCACTTTGGCAGAGTGCCAAATGCAATCTTTTAAGGATAAATTAAAAATAGTACCTTTATTTGAAAGATAATTTAATTCCGAATAAAATGAACTATATTTCCTTGTATAAAAAATTTTAAATAATAATTTTTTATATGTTTTTCCAAAAAGTAAAATAGAAACTGCGCAAAAATACAAATAATTTATAATTTTGAAAGGCTATAAAATCTTATCAATAAATGATAGCTAAGTAACTTTTTGTTTCCTATATAGACAATTTACTTGTGAATTTAATGCTTTATCATTCTTTATGAAAAAAATATTTTATCAATATTTTCTTAACGGTTTTCTAAGAAGGCAACAGAGAACTTGCTGAAGAATAAAACTAATTCAGAACTTCAAGGCACAATAAAGGCATATCACTAAAAGATATTAAACTAGTTCTTCCTTTCCTACAGAGAGAATTTAATTCTGAATAAAATGCCGTATTATTATTTATGATGAAAATTTGTGAGCAATCATTCTTACGGAATTTACAGAAAGTTAAAAAGAAAAACCGCCCTAAAATAAAAATTACCCATAACTTTGAAACGCTATAAAATGATATCAATAAGAGATAAAGGGCGAGTCTTCACTATACAAAACGAACAATTTAATCCTGAATAAAATAATGTATTACATCATATTTATAAATCAACTATAAACTCTTTTTTTAAGTTTTACATAAAATGTAACCGAACAACACCCTATTTAAATCAATTCAAATCAATAACAAAACACTTGAAATGGAATCGATTGTCCATGATTGTTTCCGGATTAGCTAAGTAGTGCAATGTGTTCGCATTCCCTCGCTCGGTTTGTATCCTGGCTTGGTCCTGCGGGTCCTCTGCTCGCGTGGGCGTCCATTAGCGACGGATTGCGAGGTCGGGCGAGACGAATGTGCTTAATCAAGGGTGGCGAACGACCCACCAGCGCCGCCATTCGTCCTGTCGCCGGCGGCGGTGGCGGCGGCAGCAGCCCCCCTCCCCCACTTGTTTGGATCCCTCTCAATACCTTCCATACCTATCCTGAGAGACGCACTCGAGCAGTGAAAACATTCTCACTCTTTACAGCGACGTTGAAAAGCGTCGTGAAAAGTGTTTTTCACAGGCGCTTCCCGATGGAAAACTATGCGCAATGAGCCTTGGTAATCTAAGGGAGAATAATTTAAGGGTTGACGCAGCTTATACAAAGGGTAGAGGTAAAATTTAAGGATTTTCGTTTTTCTGATTTCTTTTTGTTGACATTCCTTGCAATATTCTTGGATTGGTTCAAGAGATTTTAAGTACCTTGATATCCTTTTATTAAGGATTAAATTCTCTATAAACTGGTGTGGGTTGAATGTTTTTATTTCTTTTGTGAAATTAGTTAGAAGCAAGTAAACATTGACTTTAAAATTTTAGTTTTTCGGAAATCAAAATTATTCTTATAAAATTTGAAATATCTTTTGTTGGATATAGAGTAGCATTAAGAAAATCATGGGTTTTATTAAGGATTAAATTCTCTATGAGGTAATGAAAATTTCAAGTATCTATGATAATTAATAATAAAGTTACAAGCAAGTAAAAAACGTACTCGTAAAAATTTTATACCACATTTAAGAAATTGTTTTTATAAATGAACGATTATCTTCTCTCTGGGAAAACATGTGTTTAATTAATTCACGTCAGTTTATAAAAGATTAAATTCTTCATAAACTGGTGCAGATTTGATGCGTCTATCTCAACCCGTAGGATAGTGACGACTGCATAAAGTTCAAACTCATTAAAGTGCACTGTGCACAACATCAACGCTGTGGGGGTTGGTGGTCGGAAAAAAGCCAACTTGAAAAGTTGAAAATTTCCGCCGTCGCGCAACTAATTTCCAGCATCCCAGGGCCGAATTTTTTGCTTGTTTCAGACGTTTCTCATTAAATACGATTACGGCGCGCCGGGCGGGCGTTGGCGAGCAGATGAAGATGACATCTTCCTCTCGTCGCGCTTAAACAAAACCCGACCGACCGGGTGGGGCGAATTTTCCGCTCGCCAGCGCGGCTACGCGCCTCAACCGCCAACCTCCCCCCACCCCTCGCGCAGAAAAACCTCATCCTGCTCATTGTCCTTCGCGTCTTTCTCTGCGCCCGTGACAAAGTGCGTAAACTCTTAGGCATCACGTCAAAGACACACACAAAATAAAAATTTCCAACTGGGGGGTGGGGGGGTGCAAAAAGGAGAGGAAATTAATTAGAGAGTGCACGTCTTGATCTTGATATTTTTGGAAGCGTAAAGGACGCACAACTTCAATTAGCCATGAATGGGGATGCGAAAACGGTGAGTGACCCGGCGACCTGAGCTTTACGACTTGAACAGGAGCTTTTTCTTGGTTTTACTTTCACTTTATGTTGTCCTTTGCCTATTCGCTAAAGCTAAGGCTAAGGTTAAAGGTTAAAAATGAGATAATTGACGTCACAAAACACGAGATAACAAGACAATAAAGCTTCTTATTTTTTCGTCCTTTTACCAGTACCAAAGCACAGGTTATATCCTTCTTCATTAAGCTCCGCTTAGGAGAAACTTTTACTAATTAACATCATTAGCGCACTGGGCCACCGGAAAACGTAAGCACACCTCTGGATAGAAGCGCATCACATTTATTTTTCTATTAAATAGGACTATATTTATGCGAGGATCATTAAATTTTTAAATTTTCCTTCTTGGCGCCGATAAAAGTTGTAATTATTTAAAAATGCAGCATCTTGTGTTGTGCTATTGCGCGTTGGGGGATGCCGGATACAAATGTCGACAATGCTCACGCGGTAAACTGTCCCCGAAGGACTTGTTCCCAACTTGTTCGAGGTTTACTTCACTTCACTCGTTTAAGCGTCTGTTCGCTTCCTTTTTTTTCCTCGGTTGTCCTGAATTGCCTTACAAAATGCACAAAACATAAAGTAAGTAAAAAAGTAGGGTGGTTTTTCTTGTTTACAAGGACTTGCCATGAAATGATTGTCAACTTTTGAAAAAAAATTGTCTTAAAAATTTTTGGGAAGAATTTTTTTAATAAAAACAAAAAATTTATAAAAAGGAAAATTCTTACCATTTAAAGAGAAAATGTATTCCGGAAATGAAAAAGGAAAAGAAATAATTGGAGAAAATATTTCCACCCTCAGGAAAACCACCCCCAAGGAAAATTTATTTCCTCAAGTTTCTCAAGAAAAGGATTGCCTCGTGTTTTCGCGTTGTGTGCTGTATGACAGCAAGTGATTGACCATTCCGTCCGTAGAAGTTCATGCACCACTTGTCCGTCGTCCTTGCGTGGGGCTAATAGCCGTCGGAATGTCATAAACCGACGTTCAGCCGCGCGCTCCTCGAGACGCAGCTTGTTATATTGCCAGATAATTGCTTGTCGTTTGCCATATAGGCCATTCTTTTTGTTCGCATCTACGAAATCCCCGCAGGACCTCGAGGTCCTGCAAACAACTCCCTCCGATGTGTGTGGGATGGCGCACCCATCGATTCTTCATCCATGATTTTCCCAATTTTTCTTGATTTTCTCCCTGCGAGGAGTTTTGCTCCTTTTTTTCTACTCGTCCTTGTGGTGCTTGTGGTGCTGCTTATGATCCTTGTAAGATTGTAAGAACTTCGCCGAACTCATGAAATCCGACGAGGGGTCGGCAATAATATTTCGTAATGGATGTCGCCGAAACTGCAGGACAACAAAAAGACGGTGAAAATATCTGCGAACACACTGTAGATGAAAGGAGGGCAGAGGAGCAGTAATAATAGGTATTATAGAGATGTCCTTGAAATCCTCGCCATCGTGATTGTGCCTCACCACATATGTGTGTGCTCAGCATAGCATAAGGACGCTCTTGTCCTTTTTTCATATTTATTGGAATTTATCAAGGATAACGGTATCAATACATCATCATTTAGTTTGGAAAATATTTTCGCACTGAAAGTCGGAAAATCTCGCGGAAAATTTTCCCCACCTTTTTAGGGGTGGAAAACCTCGGAAAACTCAGAGGATATCCACAGGCGCTGTGTAACAGCGTGTAGCAACAAAGCCCGATGATGGAAAGTTGCTTAGCGGACGCCACCGAAAGTGTCGGGGGGTGGGGGGCGGCGGGAAAACTCCACGGATACAAAATTTCCCTTAGTCCTGCGCGAGCGAGAGAGGTGGCTTAAGTTTTAATTTGATTAAGCGGATATTTCAGCGTTTGAGCTTAATTTTCTATTAAACGCGCTGCGGGGGTGGGCAGTACTCCTTCGGAGGCGGCAACAACGGCGGCGGCGGCTGAAACATGGAGTTAATGGAAAATTCGCCGACATTGCAGAAAACACCGAACAATTCCAAAATCGTGGCAAATTTGTACCTCTTGTAATGAAAACGACCATTTTAATCGTTATCCTTGCAAAATATCCTTGCTCGTCCTTTTTTATTTCTAAATTTCTAAATTTCTAAAATTATATTCTGTTTGTGATAGACTGCGATTGATTGATTTGTCGCAATTCGTGGGCATTTTTTTTTTAGGATCAGGATCAGGATCAGGACGAAAATTGAGCTCGCGCAAATCGTGATTAATGTATAACGACAGTCGTTTGTTATTTTGGCGTTCGCTTGAAGCGACATTGGCAATCGAAGGTTTAATTGTGAAAGTTATCGAAATGAACAGTTTGATCCTGGCGCAGGATAACAGCACACCAAATAAACAACATGATATATTTCCACCGCGCAACGCAATAATAAAAATATCGCATTTGCGCCGATGAACTTTTCATCAGCGTCAGGCGCAGTTGTGCAAAGGACGAACGGTTAAAGTTAAAGGATGTTGTTTAAGGACGAAAAGCGCGCGAATAAAAACATTCGCAATTTAGCGCACGCCGTGCGATAAGACGCGCATGTAGTCGACTCTATTTGTGACTGCCAGCGCAAGGACGATTTTTTCGTCCTTGGCGTCTCGCAAACAGGACGACAAACTGGATAACGAGATAAAAAGCTTTTATTATTCAACTACGCGAAGTGCTTTCCGGTAATTTGTCCGTATGCGCGTCGCCATCTTTGGTCCTTTATGTTTTATCCTTCGTCCTGGCGCAGTTTATTTGCACCAAACAGCAACTAACATTCAGTTGCACAATGTACGCTCTTCCATGCCTTCTGTCTGCCAGTTTTAGACTTGGTCCTAGTTTCGTCCTTTTGTGCACTTAATGTGTTTCGCCGAGAGAAAAAAAAAGGACAACGGAAAAAACTTAATTCCAATGGTACCTTGAAGTCTGCGTCTGTTTTGTCCACTTTGTTGATATTATTAGTTTTTCGTCCTTGGCACAAGGTCCTTGCGCGATGTGAACAAGGAAAAGAATGAAATTCAAGTCGTTACATTTATTTACGATGTCAGACGCATGATTTATTATGAGTTATTATTTCGCAAGAATAATGTCCTTGCGAGTCCTGTAAGGACTCCAAGGACTCAAATCGAAATTAAATAGATTTTTTTGGTGTGGAGCCACTTGCAGGCGAGGTGAAAATGTTGGCGGTGTGCGGTGCTTTTGTTTTGTCCTTGCTGGTCCTTGTTCGTCCTTGCCACCACACACCGGGCTGGCAGCCAGGGTGTGCGCGGTTTAATGCCTGTTAAATCAACCACACCCTCTCTGGTCGCCGACCAATTTCCAACCGATTTTAGTCCTGCGATCCTGTCTGGTCCTGGCGCACGGCACGACGAGTCCTGCGTCTTGTCTAGTCCATGTCCGGTCACGGGTCTAATTTTGTGGTGCGACCCCAACGAATTAATTCGACCTCGCTGTGAACCACTAGCCGCTGACCATGTTCCTTGTTATCCTCCAGGACGTGCAAAAGGACTAAATCATGAAATCATAAAAAGAACAAATTAAAACACAACACGGTTAGATACTAGCAGGACTATATCATTGCGGACAAAGAAGGAGCAAAAAGGAATTAAAAGGTCCTTTAAAAAGGACTCCCGCCAGGACCATGTAGAGTAAAGTATGCTAAAGAGATGCGAAATAAATGCTGATAAGCAAGAATTTAAGCAACGCAAATAAAGGATAGATAACTGGGCGGCGCAAAAGGCGAAAGGACGAAAGGACGAAAGGACTACAGGACGAAAGGACTCAAGAAGTATGCAAGCGCCGGAGCGTCGTCAAACACTAGAAAATACTAGTAGTGACGGGAGGACTAGCGCAAAAAGCGAGTAAAGACTAAAAGAGTTTTCCCAGGACCTTGCGTCCTGCGCGTCAGGAGTTCTTATCTTATCGGTGGCGCGGGCGGGCGAGACCCCTCTCCTTTGCATTCCGCCACGGCTCCTTCGCCAAAATGCAAGCCAGTTGGAAGACATAAAGGACGCCGCGCATAAAAGGATTCCACCCTCTTGCTAACCATAGTCCTGCGAGCCAGCAAAACGTAATTTCCTAAATTTCCCCCGCTATATATTTACGTTTTACGTGATATACCGCATCGTTTTTCTTCATTCCGCGCACATAACACATACCAAATAGTCCTTTAACTTTTGCTTGGATGAAGAAAATAGTCCTGCGCTAGGACCAAAGCGGAAAAATTGTTAAAGTGCACGAAAACTTTGTAAAACGAAATTATTGAAGAAAATGTACAAAACTCGTCCTGGATCCTACAAGGACCTGCTTAAAAACATTTTATATGAAAATTTCCACTTTATATTTTTAAGCATAACTTTGTCCTGCAATGCCTTTGTTTATTGTTTAAGCATGTGAAATGTAAACATAAATTTCAAAGTCCTTGGAAGTCCTTGCGCAATGGTGCTATTCAATTACCTGTTGTCCGATTTTTTTTCAGCCACGTATACAACTCAATTGCATTGTTTATAAAGCTGGTAGAGGCATGATTTAATAGAGGGCATAAAAACAATCAAAAATGAACACAATAACCGAAAAACAGTGTCCTGTGAAAATGACAGAAGAACTGAAGCAAACACAACGCTGGGGAAATTTATATCAAACGCATAAAGTAAATAATATAGCCTGGAAAAGGCTCAATTGCGCAACATTGCATCATTGCTGCCCGGCGCCTCCACTCTATGATTTTCTGTGTAAAATATTAAATTGCACTCTGCCACACGCAGTTATAAAGTAATTAATGAATTTCTCGCGCGTGCAAATAGAAAATTATGAAAATTATGCACGTGGAAAATCGGAGGAATTTCCAAATATTGAATAAAATTGAATAAAACAGTTGGGCATTGTGCAATTGAATTCAATTCGATAAAAAAGACAAAAATGCAAATGGCGAGTACAAAAGTTTCGCGCCGCCGCCGCAGGAATACAAAAAACAAACGAGTGGTCGAGTCGAGCGCATTTTAATTAATTAAAAACATAAATCTAATGAGACAATGATGATACTCATATTCATGCAGCGCTCAATTCAGTTTCCCCTCACACATTTTCCATTCACATTTCCCTGGACTCCTGCTTTTTGTGTTGGCCCCGCGTTATTTTTTCTGGTACGTTTTGTGTTTCGGGCATTAAAAAAAGCTCTTGGAAAATGTCGGAAAATGTCGGAAAACCCAGATGTAGGTCAGCTTCACACCATTTTATGCTGTAATAATTTTCTGCGCTAGGAAAAATTCAAATTATTGAAAAACCAAAAATTTGTTGGAAACGGCAGAAAAAGCTTTCAAAGCTCTCCGCTTGCTTAGCTTTCAATTCAAGGTGCGTGCTAGGGGTGTATTATGTCCGCTGGGGAGAGGAATGAAAGATGAAGAAAAAAAAACCCGACGCTGAATAAAGTGCAAGTGGAGAATGTGACAAAGACGAAGTAAAATATACGCTGACATTACGCGTGATGGCATTGTGTGGAGGCGCCGGGCGCGAAATATTTCCCCAACGCGTGACTCAAGTGCAAATCGCCAAAGGACGTCAGGCGAACATCAAAAAACTTTTCCCGGACGTGATTATCTAGTTTTAATGCACTCAATTGAAGTTTGATAATGATAAAGCTCGAAGGGGTGCAGCGAGGGGAAAAATGTCGATGTAATTAAATCCCAGCGCGGCAGCATTGGCATGCTTGGAATCTTGGAAGTTGGTCGATTAAAATCAGAGAGTTTCCACAGCATGAATGCTGGCCCATGGAAAAATTTAAATTCCACCCCTGTCGCTTGTTATTCCGCGTGCGGGGCGAAAAAAAGGAATGGTTGTGATTCGAGGGCTCCAACTAATCAATCGTGTTTGTTGTTACGCACGCCGATTTCGGCCTCCTGCCCTCCAATCTAGCAATTTTCCAATTTCCATTTTCTTTCCTCCCCTTCTGGGGGCTTTTTTCCCATTCGCTTTGCATCATTTGCGTCTTCCTCGACCTTGTCGCCCGACAAACAAATTAGTAGTCATTTGTTGTGTTCATTGTGGAAATCCTTTTTTTCCCCTTTGGTTGTTTTTCCTTGTGCGAATGGGGGTGGGGGGTAACTTTTTGGCCCTTAATGCGTTTGGGCTTAAAAAGCCACATTTCCTATTCAAACGAGCGATACAAGCCACAGCATTGCATTTTGGGGGTGGGTGGTGATAGGGGTGGTACGTTTGGCATACCTTAGATTTTCCTAGCGGTGCTGATGGCGCCCGGTCGAATGCAAAGTGTATGCAAAGCGAGTGGAAATTCTAATAAAGTGTAACAAGACGGCAGAGACGGCGGGCGGCGCACACGGTGCGGGGGGCGGCAAAAGACGAAAAACAACGAAGCAGAATTGTAGGCAGCCAAGAAGTTTCGCACGCCTGGTCTTTTGCGTATACATACGTTTCATTCAAATGCAAATTTCGATTCGGAGGCGGCTGGCGGCGGCTCGAAAATGGCGTCGGCGAAAAACCGCCGCGGTAACAATTTGGGGTGGATTTTTCCGCCACACAACAAATTAAATAAACCAACAACTGATTTGATTTGAACATCGGGCTACATAAATATCAAATAACGGCAAACAAGGGGGTGGGGGGTGGGGGGGTGGTAAAAACCCACCCCTAAGCAATAAATTTTTTTTGCGTGTAAATAATCTAAATTCGATCAAATTTATGGAGCGAAGAATACAAGATTGAATTTTTTGATCTTATGCTGACACCAGGTCCTGCAGGATTTTCCACATTCTTCTCTCCTTTTCGGGTTTTTCTCATCCCCGCGTGGCCAGTGCGCGTATCGACAGTAAGCGATTGCAATGCGAAACGACGTGGAATCAACATTCAAAGCTTAATCGATTTCAAAGATTAGAATTTCCGATTTCTGATTTTCCTCTTTTTCCGGCCGCCACCCCCTCACATAGCTAATGCACAACCCGCCGGCAGCCGGCAACCTTTTCTCCGAGACGTTTTGCAAAGCAATTTTCCTCGCATAAGAACGCGCACGCAGAGGAAAATCAAAATCGACGTGAAAGCGCTAAGCGAGTCAAAAGCGCCGGGGAGCTTTTCCCCGGAAAATCAGCCAAACTGACGTGCATGGAAAATCGTCCATTTTCCAAAGGCAAGAAAATCGCACCGCATAGAGATAATGTGGATTTTACGTTTGATACATTTTTCCCGCTTTACAAAGCGCTTTGATTGTTTGGGGGCGGATTTTAAGGGTGTCTTAAATTAAAACGCAATTAAATGATGAAAGAGGTATAAATCTCGATGTCACCGCTTGTCGCTGCAAATCCCCGCAACTGTGAAATGTGCTTTTTTATCGCCGCCTCCGCCGCCGCCTTCGCATTTTATTTTTTAGCCCCCCGCAGCCGGAGTGGAGAGTGTGGTATTTTTACTGCTAAATTATTGGTGCTCGGGAGGAAGAACCGCAGCGACGCGACTACTGCGGCTTTATTAGAAATTAATTTCGTAGGCGGCGGCGGCGGCGGCGGTGGCGCGTGGCAGCCCCGGGGCGTGAAAAACAGGAAGAAGGGACGCGCGCTGGGGAAAAGAAAACGAATGAACCTGAAAATGTTTGCGCGGATGTTGCGGTCCGCGTCCCGCAATGAAAAGGAATAAAAGTTTAATGACTTTCGGAAATAACTGCCGCCGCCGCCGCCGCCCCCAGACGTCAAGGGAGGAAATTTCAAGGAAGTCACCCTCCCCTATCCCACAAAAAAAAAGCAACAACACGAAACACATTGCGAGGAAAATTAGGGATTTTTTTTCGAATTTTTTTTTTCGTGGAAATTCAGGATGTGCCAGGATATGAGCAAGGATAACATGTGTAAAATTGGCAGGGTACACAGCTGGTGTTGGCAGTGCAAGAAATTAAAGAAAATGTTACATTGAAGAGTAAATACTCGTTGGGGGCGGCGGCGGCGGCAGCCGCCCCATGGAATGGAAAAAGGATAAAATCGAATTTTTACGATCGCAGCCAAGCGCACAAAAGGACCCGAATTGATATGAAATGGATATCGGCCGCGTGCCGCACCCAGCTATACAATACAGTTTTATGCCGGCGGCAAGGACGACGACGCCCTCCCCCAACCCCCGAAAAAAGGACGATCGAGAAAAAGTCGTCCCTCGACCGTCTGGTCGTAACTACGGGCTACAATTGCGCTGAAGGCTCTAATGAAAATTGAACCGGTCAACAGCCATTGAAACAAAAAGGATAATACCAAGGATGCGGCATCGGGGCACAAGTTTATTACTTTTATTTCCTCCACAGTTTTCATTGCCCTTCTTTTATTGTCCGCGCGCTGCAATAGTGCAGATTCTTCCTGCCAAAAGGGCGTCGTCCTGCAGATGCGTCCTCGCAAAGGTGATAATGAATGATGATGAAAATGTTTGATGCGCGCGAGCGGATTTTTATTGACATGGGGCTATTTATGTGACGCCGTGGAAAAATGAAGGATAACGGCGACGTGCCACCCGGCCAGGAGCACAAAGGTTTACAACACTTGCACGTACGCCCTGCGCACACATCGGAATTTCCGGTTTCCTGTGTGCGCGAAACTCACGCAGAGCGCATTTTTACGATTTGCACGTTCGGCGCGCAGGACCTTTGCGTCTTTATTCCGAAACAATTTCCTCAAACTCCGTACTATTTGTGCTCCATACACGCGCGAGGACAGTGGACATATTTTACTAGTTTATCTATTTTTGGCGAGGATTTATGTCGCATGAAAGTCGTAGAATGTCGGCGAATTTCACCAGAAATGCAGTTTGAAGATGAGGAATTTATTACCCGAGGGAGTTTAGGTGTCAATAAAATCTAAACGAATCGTCATATTTGTACGAAATTCTCGTCACATCTTTATGAGTTATTTGGAAAGGTATGTGCATAGTTTTAATTAATTATGTTTTTGGAATTTATAGTTATTATCAAAAATACTGAGGAAACAATAGGAAGTAGACTGATTTTATTTGAATGTAACTTTTTCAAATAATGTAAATAATGCTAAACCCGCAATAATCTCGTTCACCAGCCACTAAACACATTTCATTCCCTAAAATACTTTTGTCATTCACAACCCAATGTGTACATTACTGAGCAACAGGGAAAAACGCCGAAAAATACAAAAATGTCCGCAAAGTTCTTCAGAAATGCTGTTTGGAGACAAGAAATTTATCACCCAAGGGAGTTTAGGTGTCAATAAAATCTAAACGAATCGTCATATTTATACGAAATTCTCGTCACATCTTTATGAGATATTTGTGAAGATATATGCAGAGTTTCAATTAATTATGTTAATGGAATTTATAGTTAT
>JARJDQ010012043.1:0-12294 GCA_030264215.1 Geostiba sp. GC000077 | reverse complement strand
ATAAGTTGTGTTATTATGATGTACGAATCACTGAATGAAGAGTTAGTAATCAGCTTATTGTTATTTCATGTAATTTTTTTATTATATTGTAAGAAATAGGTATAAATACAATACAATACAAATAATGACAATAAATCATGTGTTTTATTCAACAAAGTTGGATGAATTTTCAAAGAAATCCAAAGAATCCTTGTTAAAATACACACCCAGTTGCAGCAACCCTTTTAATAACGTACCGACAGAGCCTTTTTCTACGATTTAGATTTGAAGATTCAGTTTCCGCTAACCAAACATTTTTAAATAAAAGAAAATTGTAAACAATTCATTGAGCGACATCTAGCGTCGATCCTGAGAACTAAATAACACTTACTGCTTGCGCCTTGTTTACGCCAGGGGTCGATAAAGCAGCGTACTGATTTACTGAATAAGCGCTTAGATTTTGACAGGTTTTTGCTTTTGATTGTAATGGCGGAATCAACTTGGACAAAAACATCATTCGCACTGGATTTTCACGCGTACTTTCCCCGGCGATTACGATACCTGTGTTGAACACCGCCTGCATTTCATGTTCGCTGATCGGCCACCAGCCGCCGCAACGCAGCATCACACCATCGTGCATTTACAACCAGCGCAAAACACGTCGCATCGCCATCGAGAGTGCAGAACGTCTTACACCACTCCACGCACTCGCTCTGCGTGCGCTACCCAGGCCACCGAGATAGTGCCCCGAGTGCCTGTGCGCCTGAGAGGGCCCAGCGTTTTCCCCAAACCGCCAGCCTCTTGGATCGCGACGTCCGTGCGTGAAGTGCTCCTTGGGGGTAGCGTTATGAAAACGAGTGCGCCCAGCACAAGATAGCTATGGCGAATTTGAACTTGAGAAATTTAGGAGGCAACAGCCTTGCAAGATCAAGTATTAGTTTTGGTAACACCTCACTGTCTGGACATGTTACACCAGTGTTTGGCCAGCGGGCCACAGCTGACCGGAGAGCACTGCCAATTGGGTAAGATATATGGTACTGTGGTGTACTGGTGTAGATTGCATTTGTTTTACCAGTTGCACACTGACTGTTGAGTGGCAAATGTTTCAGAGATGTTGTTTATTGGTTGCCATGGTGATTGGTGTTCATTTGAAAAGGAGCACAAACTTCACAAATGTTTGTTTAATACAAATTTTGATGAGATTTATGTGCAAATCAAATGTTTCTGAAGATTTGTTTTACATTGTCTTTGTTGCCATGGCTGCAGTCATATGTTTTGCTTAATGTGCTGTGTTCAAAAGGTTAAATGTCCAAATATGCAGAGGGGCACTAACAAGATGCTCATAGTCACCAATCAAGTAATAGTTTCATTTTGGGTGTACAAATGGAAAGCCCTGTTGCGAATACGGAAGTCCCGGTAATATCTGCGAGCAGTTCCAGAGAGAGATTTCACCCGCATTTATCACGCGCATACTGGAAGTGCAGTGTTGTCATTTGTGTGAATTGGCTGGCGAAATTCGCGGTTTATTAATGATGCGCGCATTTTGCAGGAACAACAGTCAAATGGGCAATATGGCACTGGGCGGCTACGGCGGGTCGCTGCACACAGTCTTCGGCAGCGGTGATGGGGGCGCGCCGCCGCTGCTCGACCTGAGCGAGTTCCCCACGCTGACGAACCGTAGCGCAGGCGACAATGTCCCACAGCCGAACCCAATGCCGGGCGGGAAGCCCTACGTGGGCATGGTGAAGCAGCCGACGTCCGAGGCCAGCGAGTTCACGATGTCCAACGAGGACTTCCCCGCGCTGCCCGGCACACAGAACCGCGATGGCTTGTCGCCCGGTAATGGCGTAGGCGATAAGGGCAATGGGGGCGGTGGTGATGGATGTGTGGACCGCGGTTCAGACAAAAATAATTCCAAAACAGGTACAGCACCCACCCCCAAACCAATCAACCTATCTCCCAGCGTTACCTGGCATTTGACACCACAACCGTCAATGTGACTGATTTAAAACGGATTTAAACGGATTTTAAGTTTTGATAGGCGTTTGTATTTGAATCTGATGAAGATTGAAGATATTGATTGCCCCACTCCCACTCCACACAGCACGAAGACGCCGTTCATGAACTTACTACTTGTCTTGTACTTGTTACTAATGGATAGTTTTGTAAAATCGTGTCTAAAACTAGTTGTAAAGTGCTTTTAAATGTTTTGTGTTTGTTGGCTCGTTGGAAGACGCTTTATTGAAGGCTCCATGATGTTGCAGGCATCCAAACGTATCCAGATGGTCTGGTAACGAACATACCCGGCAGCATGGTCAACGATCAGTTCGGCATCGTCGGCCTGCTGACGTTCATCCGTGCGGCGGAGACGGACCCCAATCTGGTGTCGCTGGCGCTCGGCCAGGACCTCACCGCGCTCGGCCTGAATCTCAACTCGCCGGACAACCTCCATCCGACGTTCGGCGGGCCGTGGGCGGAGCAGCCCTGCCGCCCGCAGGACATCGACTTTCACGTTCCTCCAGAGTATCTCATCAACACGGCGATCCGAGATAAGCTCGCCTCGGTGAAGCTGAATCGGTATAAGGACGACCTGCTGTTCTTTATGTTCTACAACAATGTCGGCGACGTGCTGCAGATTGCGGCGGCGAGCGAACTGTACGTTTTTTTAAAACTCATATTCATAGTTGGAATGTTAATCCGTAACACGTCTTGTAGGTACAGTCGAGAGTGGCGCTACCACATGGAGGAGAAGGTGTGGATCACGCAGGTGCCCGGCGTCGTCCTCATGGAGAAGACGTCGACGTACGAGCGCGGCACCTACTACTTCTTCGACGCGCAGAACTGGCGAAAGGTCGCCAAGGAGTTCCACCTCGACTACAGCAAGCTGGAGGGCCGGCCGCCGATCCTGCCCAGCCACCATCTGGCGTGAGCAGCGGCGGCGCCGCCGGCCTGCCCAGCCATGACTCGAGAGAAACAAAAACGAAAAGAAACGACTATAAATAAATGAAAAGTGTATACATTTTATTATTACATTGTTTTAGGTGTAAGTTCTAAAATTCGTGATCTAATAAATCAGTGGGGTCGTTCACTTTTTTATTAGCAGCTGCAGTAAGTATTAATTATCAATTTGATGAATGAAGGCGTGTTTTTGATAAAATCAGATCGAACATCTATGCAGTTTTCATTTTATTTGTAAATTTGTGTACATTAATAAACAATCACGAGTTATTGAAAAGGAGATAGAAACAACTAACACATGCGTGGTGCGAACTGATTTCTGTATGTGTGAGGCGAGGGATGATAAGCATGCTCATAATCTTCCGTCTTTCAAAATTGTTGAAACTTCCATGAAATGAGTGCAGAATAAATCGAACAAAACTTACTACTAAAATACATGCTAATTTAACTAGTAAAGGACAGGGTTTGTTTTAAAATGCGTTTCAATTGTTTTAACTTGAATGAGGTGAAGCATTTTAACCGGGTGTTCCGTTTTAAAACGATCAGGGCCTTCAATACAGGCCGTGAACGTTCGGAATGATCAGATTTTTGTTGTATTTCAATTAAAAATGTTGAGTGCATGCTATGAATCATTTCAAACGGAACGCTAAGTATTTGTTTTTGTTGTAAATGATCCTGGTGGTTTGTGCTTTTAACTATTTATGTAATAATTCTCTTCAAACAATTTTAAAACCTTAAATTTGAGCTGATACGCAAGTTGTAAAGTAAAGTGACACATGGACACATCTATTTATAACTCAATGCTCGTCAAATCGGTGAAGTGCCTCCGAAAAATCTCGTAAACATATCCAATAGGCGAAGTTATCTAACATATTTTGCGTTGCAACTCTAGGTATGCGAGAACTATTCCCATAAATCTATAAATGTATACATCTAGAAATTATTGCAAAATATGAATTTCAAAGTCAATTCCAAGATGGCGCTTGTGTCTGTTAATCCGTGCAAGCCTTGCAAGTTGCAAACTCGACAAACTGAAACCGTTAAACGCGTTGAAGAACATTTTATCGCCGTGATCAAAGTAGTCAGTTCATTAAAAGCCGCTCTTCATAGTCGGGTGTACACTATCATCGGGCTTATCGCGTTACAAGATCCATTTTTATTATCGCCCCTGTGCGCAGTGCGCGAGTTGTGGGTTGTGAGATTCGCAGTTTGCACGCGCCACGAGCGAGCAATGAATGCTTTTAGTCGCGAAAGAGATGTCGAGGCGAGCTTGACACGCTCGTGCATGGTGGTTGGTGGTATTGTAGAGATTCGCCTTTGCATAGGAAAATGTCCTTGCATCATTTAATCACACTTCAATTCACGAATTTTATAGTGCAACGATCATTGTGGTGATAAATAGTTGGCAAATAGTGCAATGAATTTTGAAATTGAGCTGCCTCATCAGGTTATCAGGTAAGAATATCTATGTCGCATGTTGCAACTTCCAACTTGCATCCATTCACAAATCTTATTTTTGCCAAAATTATAAATAAATGCTGAGCGCACTGTTTTTGCTTTTCACGAAGCTTTAAAAACTGCTTTTAACACACCCACATACCCACATTCATATGCTTTGTTACTTTTGTTACGGCATAACTGCCTGTGAACGAGAACGAAAATTGAATCCTGTCTTTTGATTGGGAAATGTCAACATTTTCTGACGTTCAACCAATCGAAAGCTAAAATTCAGTTTATGTTCTCGTTCACGGGCAGTTGTGTAGCGGCCTTTACATGTTATTTATTCAACAAAGGAAACAGTTTTTTGTCTACATGGTTTTGAAATGAAAGCCTTAATTTGAGTGAATAAATGTTCGCGAGTAAATTCGTTACACATTACATACATTTTCGTCATTAGTTCGTGAGATCATTAATTATCACGTCAAACTAATCCAAAGTATATTTCCATGTACACTTACCACGTTACCACTATTTTGTTTTCGAGGTCGGCGAACAAATAGTTGATTTAATGCTTATAATAGAAGTAGTGAAGATGTTTGGAAAAGCCCGTTATGCAAAACATATGCTAACGTCTTTCCACATTCGTCTTTTTACATATTTGCTGATCAAAACAGAGGCTCTGAACAACAAACAACAATAAAATACGATCATTAAATTTTCAACTCGTAAGAATTGAAATGGAGCGATTGAAACACCATTCATTGTGCGTTCGTGCCTTTTATCATTTAATCAAGGCTGCAATGCCTGCAATTCCGTCGAGGACTGGTTGAATGAGTCAGGAGCGAAGAAATGCGTGAAAAATAACGAATACATTTAATTTTAATAAGCTCATTTAGTCATCATCGTGGAAGCAGTACATATGACTAAGGAATCTCAGACAGGTTGTTGTTGGTGGACCAACAGGCTGGCCCTCGAAGTGTGTTTTTCTCTTTAGAATATTATGGCATATAATAAGGTGACAATATAATATATGGCAAACATTCAGAATCATAAAATTCCTCTCCTCTTCAACTTAATCATAATAACTACGTACTCCAAATGAACTTCAAACCGGGTATTGCAAATCTACGCATTGTTTAGTTTCTGCTTTAATCCAAAAAAACTATACTTTGATTATTGGTGGAAGGTGTGCGTTTAGATACATACATAATAATCGATAAAATACGAGATACACATACCGAACTCAACTAGCAAACAGCGTTGAACGAAATAGTGAAACAGTTTTTCTTTACAAAGTACGTACAAACGTTTTTTTCTTCATTTTACGATCGGAGATGATTACATTGGTTTTATAAGGGATTAAAGTGATTAATCAAAAAGTATGCTTACTCTATCGCTTTTTTTCTCATTTGTGTGAAGACAGGTAAATTTTGAGTCTCAAAGTAAAATGTATACGGTGGTTGAAGTTTTAGTCGATAGTTACAATTACAAATGTCAAGTTCTTTCAGTGAGTGGATTTTTCATGGGGGAACAGTTACCACGATAAACAATCAACATTCAACGTGACAATTAAACATATAGTTTGAACCCAGATCCGGACATCATCAACATCTTGCACCTTGCACGTTGCACCTTCTCATCATCCCCCATTATCATTACCTATTATCTTTCTTGTTTGAAATATTAAATCGCATTTCCGCATTTGTATGTGTTTTTTGAAATGATGCTCATCACTGGCACTGCGATTAAGAAATGTGAATGTTTACGTGATCAATGAATCAATCACCTTTTTTTTATCAAGCTCATCAAGTCAAGTCATTATTAACAAACGCTGCTCGTGTTTTTCGGTTTTTTTTTCATTGTCGGACAGTGAAAATACTGACAAAGCCACTACAATATACACCTAGCTATTACATTACTAAACATTTAAATATTAGAACTGTGTGCGAATATTAGTTGTATGATTTTATCATACCTTTTTCTTGTTTATGCTTTTTATCATTTAATCATGAAATCAATGGACCAGACGGAGCTCATTAGTTGTACAATAGTGTGTGTTTATGTCGTGTAGTAGTGTTATGTGTGATTGTATGCAAAAGTACGTTAAACTAAGTTAAAAGATCTAGTTCTACACAAAATTAAAGTACGCACTATTACACTATGCTTTCATTTTTGGCTAATTCAGAATACAATAAATGTTCGAGACTTTGAGGTGAGATTTGCAGGTCTAATAAGCTCCGCGACCGATTACCGAGAACACTATACTTATGGCAAAACAGAAAGTGAATGAATTTCATCTTCTTTTCTTACAATCTTACTTAAATAGAATACAGACTATAAAATTTAACCGCTCACCTGATACTTATTGATATGAAAATCCACCTGTTGCTTGTTTTACGTCCTTCGCACATCCACAATGATTTTGTGCAATCAATTTCTTTTTCCTTCTTATCCGAGAATCCGAGATTAATTCAAGCCAATTGCGTATGCTTTATGCTTCATACTGCTTGTTATTTAGTACAATTTCATGGTTTTTTTGTTGAAAATAAATACTTCATCTAATCTCTCAATTTTCTTGCGATAATTTTTAAATGTTTCTCTTGTTTACAATACGACATTTCGACTTTATATTATAGTGATTTAATATAAAGGCATTGGACATTTCATTTTCATTCGAACCATAATTATTCAATAATTATTGATAAATATTATAATACATTATTATTATAAACAGCCTTAATAGTTTTTCTTCCCATTCAATTAGTTTTATGTATTTCTGCCTTCATTTCGACGGATTTGCAATTCGCATACGTTTTCAACTCGTCAACTCGTGAAAATCACATAAATTATTCAAATATTGCTTTGAGACAATTTCCTGATTGTTTTTTTTTTGCTTTTCATCAAAATTGTACATGTACATTTCAGCATAATCAGCATGTTTTTTTTTACCAGTAAAATGAACGCACGGTAATACGAATTGCAAACGTATGTAAGTCAATGAGCAGATCGTCGTCCCATCATAATTTGAATTAGAAATTCCATCATTTGTATTTGATATTACTTATTAGAAATCAAGCCAGTCTGTACTTCAGTTTGAATCAGATTAAATCTATGTAATGAGTGTTTATAGATGTAGAAAATAATATTGCACTGTTCATGATGCAATGCAATGTAATGATGACCCTTGTATTGCATGTTATGTTAAAATGTCCGAAAGAACATCCAGTTACCATGCCGAATGTCAATATATTGATGTTGCAAATGTTTCAAACAATATGGCTCCTTGCAAATAATGCAAATCAATTACATAACATTCATTAGTTAACAACATAGTCGATTAAAGATTGTTCTTAACTTGCTTGCTTTGTACTGTTTTTCTCTTCGAGATAAATAAGTGTTAAAATAATCAATTCGTTAAAATTTAAAATAATAAAAGATAACAAACAATAAAATTTAATATATGCACAACACCTGCTGGCTGTTATTTGCTTTTCCACTTTTTTTTTTGTTTTGCGTCAACTTTGGTTGCATTTGAATGATATGTGGGACCAGCAGGTGATTTTTCCTTCAATTAGCCTAAAATCAGATCAATCAGATCCACGTTACGTTGCAAATCATAAAATTAGTAAAATGTCCATTTTTCATGGCGTCCGTTTAGCGCTTAACCATGCTTAACATTTTGCTTTGCTTTTTGGTTGGTTGTCTGTCGAAAACACGAATAGAGTAGTGTTTTGATACAATACACATGAAGGGTTACTTGCACTCGATAATATAAGTTATGTGGTAAATTTAACACTCAGTTTTGGATTTTTGGACACACATAAAGACGAATTGATGGAGGGGTGGCCAACCCAGCGTCGGCTGCCCACTGACCCGCAGTGGGCGCGCATTTGGCGGATGAGCAAACCCCCCTCCCCATCGGTTACACATACATGATATAAGCACAAAAGGTTCATCTGCATTTTGCGATTATGTACACTTGACTAGTAGTTGACTCGCATCCCCCCCGCCCCCCTGGCACCCCATCAATTGATTGAAAACTGCAACCCAGCTGTGTGTTTGTTTACTGCCCACGTCCTTAATAATTTAATTTGTGAATACAATTAGGAGATTTTTTTTTGTTTGGTTTTGGATTCGAAAGAAGGCTGGCAAATTCATCGAATGTCGCGGATGTTCTGATGTGATCCGAAAATTTTGAGCATCTGTTCTTCGTAATCGTGTATATTGCGCTTCATGATCTGCATGCACGGCCCGAGGAGGCGTTCGAATGTTTCCACGTCCAAAACTGCAACACCATCAACACAATTTTAGTGTTGAAATAAAAAACACACACACATCGCGCGCGCAAACAAAAGCAACGGCCTCATTAGGATAACTTTAATTAGTCTTACAATAAATCATCCGTTTCATTTGCTTATATACAGGGTAATAAGCATGCGTAAAAAACTAACCCTGTATAGAAAAAAACTTTCAAAAGTGATACTTACATGCAACCTTAACCTCTTCGGCGGCATATGCTGATGCAGCACGCGGACGATGAGTGACGAGCGCGAGCTCACCGAAGTAGCCACCTTTGCCGACGGTGTTGATCTCCACCTCCTGCCCGCTGTCGTCCATCACTTTAATACTGATCGTACCCGACTCGACGAAGTACATGCCATCGGCCACGTCGTTCTGCTTGATAATCCGCTGACCTACATAGGAGATAACAGAAATTATACACATTATACAGTCATATACACCGTTCGAGCCACGAAAAGGCGCAATAGCCGTACCTTTCGAATAGGACCTCGACACCAGCGCATCGGCGAGATTCATGCGTTCGTACTTCTGCAGCGCCTTCAGCATTGGCACGCTATCGATGAGGATCTCGTACATCTTTCGCTTCTTGAACGCCGACTTCAGCAGAATGCGTCGGAACGTCTGGCGGTCCATAGCCCACAGCGAACCGTTGCTCTGCGCGATGATGGTGGCCGCACGCGGCATATTGTACATCAGCGCCAGCTCGCCGAAGCTGCCGGAGCCATCGTAAGTGTGGATCAGCTTCGCCTCCTTGTTGGGCTCGGGCGCCACCCATGCTTGGTACGTGCCGCTAAAGATATTGCTCTCATTATTAAAATCAAGTGTTGAAAGTTAGACAAAACTTACGATTGAATGACGTAGAAGTTATCGCCATCGTCGCCCTGCTTGATGACGCTCTCCCCAGCGACCACCTTCCGCTCAAACATGGCGTCGAACACCTCGTTCATCTGCTCGTTCTCCAGCGGCCTGAAGAGCAGAATGTTCTTCACAGCCTCAGCCAGCTGCTGGCGCTGCTCGTCCGACTTGGGATACACCACCTTGCTGCCCTCGTCATCGTCGTCCTCCTCCGGATCATACGTTTCGGCGAAGACCGATTTGCGTCGCACGTTGAATCTGGCGACGGGGGGCTCTGAAATGTAGATTTATTCACATTATCATTCAGCACATTTCGAATGCGAATGCAAATTCCACACCAAACCATCCAGACTGTTTCACGGGATTCACACCATTTAATCTAGAGAAAACGCTGGATTTGGAGCAAATATATTTATTGAAAAAATACATCACAAATTTCAAGGCAGCAGGGGCAGCATGTTGACATGCAACTTCAGTTGCTTCAGCTTTCAGCCTCCTTGACTGAGCAAAGAAGCTTGATGTGCCAAGTTCTCATAATAAGACATGGCATAGCCATTACCTAAGCACAATTAGAAAACAAAAGAAGGGTGTTGCTAGGAAGAAAAATATGTGCAGCAAGAAGGTAAGTGTTACCTTCTTCTCCGATGAGCGACTCCTCGGGGGACGACGGCGAGCCCATCGGCTTGCCCTCGTAGATCACATTGGTTTGACGCGAATCTCGTAGTCTTGAGAAGTATTCGGCAGCATAGTTTATTACATCACCAGGTTGCTCTAATAAATAAGTGATTGTGAATTCGAGAAGGACCTCTCGCAGATCGTCAGGAACATGAACGCGTTGTCCTTGATTGCGACTCATTGCGAAGTATTTTCCGTGCTGTCTCCGTGCGTATGTTATCGAAGAGATTCTCGGTGGAGATTCCAGTGACTAGAGATGCACTATGCGTGTGATGTGATTTTCCGAATGTAAAATGGCAAAAATGTATAATTGCGAATTTTTCCTAATGCACAGCCGGGCACATTACAATTTACAGGATCAAAAAACTGTCGGACCGACGAGACATTTCAGTCGAAAAGCGTCAATTGAGTAACAAATTTTCTAATGCGCTGCCCCAGTAACGGGCGATTCCGCGCCAGCCGAGCGACAAACGAAGTGCGGCGGGCTCGAATGCCTCGGAATTTTTAATCCTGCTAGCTGGCGGGGGCCCGTATTATTACGGATCGAGATGGCACGAAAAGTTTGCGGGTTTGCACGTTTGCAGTTTGCTGTTCGATGCACAGTGGCCGAGGAGGCGCGCAGTGGTGGCCGGGAGCGCCCGTGCTCCAATTCTGGATCTTCCAAATCCAAATCTCTCGGCGCACAGGCAACACTAGAGACGAGCCCTGCTGCGACGGACTAAAATGGTGGTTCGCCTGCCGCGCTCGCTCTTTCGCCCGCTGCACGCACGCACACCGCACACACACACACACCGCACCACGCAACGCTCGCAGGATCTACACGTAGCGGTGGCCTCTCAGATCCTCACTCAGATCGGTCACTTTCCTGCAGCCCACAGTGCTCACAGCATTATCCGTTGCAGCGCGAGATACGCGAGGAATTCGTCGCCAGCCAATGCAGACGCGCGCGCTCCAATTCGTGATAATCGATGATTAATGATCGGACGTCACCTTTGCCGTACGGTACGCGCCGACACGGACAGGTGGAACAAGCTGGCGGCGATGTTAAAAACTAACCCAAAATCAGTGCGGTTGTTTCGCAGTCACGCAGTGCCTTTGCGTCTACCTCTACCCCGTTGGCCGTTGCCCGCGTCTGCCTCTGGCGTCTGCCCTACCGCCGCGGCGCTGAGCTGGCCGACCGAAGCAACGAAGCAGCTTTCTAGGGGAAATGCTCGCAGGCCTCGCAGTCGTCAGGCGGCGGCGTCGCTTTAAGCGGTAAATTCGAATTTTCGTGCATTGGTTATCGAGCGGCGAGGGCCGCAGGCGCTAGCTGGCAGCACGAGGAGCATGTTGCTTGTAGCATTTGTAGTGTAGCCGGTGTAGCCATTTGCAGCGTGTTGTTTCGTTGTACTGTACACAGTCTTGCTGCTGTGCTGCTGTGTCGCTGTGTGCTCATTCTCATTTGCTATCACTACCTGTTTGGTCGCAGTGACAACGCCGCCGCCGCGGCAGTCGCTGCTCGATGAAAACTCGTGATGTGCGCCTTTGCGTGCCCGGCATGGTAATCTCGACTTCACGACTCACGAGCAGCTCAAAACCATGTAGGGCTTATCTTTAAATGTTGGCACGTTCACGACTACGCGTACTTACTTGACAAGTGTGATAACTATTTCATAAGTTTGCGCCAATACTAATTTATTTGTTTAATGTTCAAATGAACTCTGCTCAGGCATCAGGCATGTTTATTGAGAAAATGTGCATAGATGCTTTCAATCGCAGGAATTGCGCCAATTAACAATTCATTAGTTTTATTGCCATTACATTTGCTTTCGGTAAGTGACAAGTGCGCAAATGACATAACAAACCACACGGTTCGACGGTTGGACTTTGTTTGGTTTTCAAATCCGAGTCTTTTCACATTATATGGAGGCTGCAAAACTAGTATGGTGTCGCCCGCAGAAAGTGACATGATATTTGAAGATAAAGAGCCATGAATACCCTGAATACTGAATAAAATGTAGATGAATCTATAATTTTTGTTCATCTACAGATGATGTTTACAGAGATGCTTTCTGTGCAATGTTGGCCTGTGTGATGAGTGATAAG
>JARJDQ010012040.1:0-10473 GCA_030264215.1 Geostiba sp. GC000077 | reverse complement strand
AAGGGAGATCATATCCCCTCTCTCCTTCACTCAACACCATTGCGCCGCTAGAGTCCCCCACCCATCTCCAGTTAGAAACGTCAAAAATCGGAAAGGTTCCAGCGAATTCACTATAGTAACTATGTTTGACAGCGAGGACCTGGGGTGCGTTCGGAAACCCTAATTTTTTCGTGAGAAGTTAACTTTCAGTTACACCAGTGTGAAGCTGACCATACAATTTCCAGCCATAAATTCAATGCAATCTTATAGCGAAATTTCAAAATGCTCGACTCCGGTTGAGTGATACATCAATCGATAGCATTTTTAACTTCACATCTAATGGCATAAAAATAAATTCCAAATTTCGGGCGAGGAAAAAATTACAGGCAAAATAAAATGTGTGGTTACATTGAAAATAGCATTTAAACCAGAGAGGATCAAGTAATCAAAAATGGTATAAGCCGACTTGTGAATTCTTGAACTGAAACACAGCCAAAAGTAATCTAGCCAAAAGCATGTTTCGATTTCAAATTGGACTATAATCAGACGTTTTTGAGATCGAAGTGTAAATGTTTGTTCAAAGTATCAAATAAAGTGCAAATTGAGAATAAAGTTACCTACGTTATCGGCCAATAAGACCCCCGCTGCTCACCGCGTGATCAATCTACTCCAAAATACCAGGATAGCAACGTGAGTGAGGCAACCTCTTCTCTTCTCTATATTAACCTTGATGGAGCTCGGCCTCCGAGGAGCACACAACACCAACTGAAACAGACTCAGCTAGCAACAGGTGAGTCAGTTCGTGAGGTAGAAAATGTTATTGTTAATATCATTACTAGTTCAATTTGGCATTAATTTCCAGTTCGTTTTTCCTTGTATTTTGAATTCAGGCTTGTGATTGGTTGAATTCTAACGCACAGCGTTGCCGGAATACGGCACTTATCACACGATCAGGGGGAAAATAGATATTATGTTACTTTCTGTAAGCATTAAAGCAAGATTTAAAAATTTATAAAAATTGCCAAATGTAACATATGGTCTAAGGCACTTAATTAAAAAAACTGAAGGTACATGTTAAAATTAGATCAGCAGCTTGCAATCAAAGCTACCATATTAAAGGAATGAAATTGAGATACGTCCTCCATCCGAAATATCGAGTTTAACCGAAGTTAAACACTTGAATAACGTTTTCAGTGTCCAGCCATGGATTAGCTCCGTCGTCAAAATGCATAGGACATTGATCACCTAAACATAAGCAAAAAAAACTTGTGTAACTAAAAAGAATCCATCGTTTGCCAAGCCAATAAGCCATCATAGATTAAAATTTCTTACGCTCTCTTTCATACTCCTGCATTTCAATGGCGACCGCAGCGCCTTCCGTGTAATTCGACGAGAAAACATCCTGACTCATATCGCAGAAGGGCCCAATGGCTTGGGACATCAACACTTTGTTCAAATCAGCTCGTTGATACACCCAGCAGCGATACTTCGAGAACGGATCCAGCTCATCGTAGGTAACAAGATACGACTTGAGATTCTCCTTCCAGAAGCCAATGCATTTCATTTTGTAGTCGGGATCGCTGTAGATATCAACCGGTCGTCCAAGATGGTCCACCGACAAGCAATAGTTCTCATCAATGGCGATCTCCTTCTGATCCGTATCGCAGACGGAAAAGTCCGAGATATTCTGCTTGCAGTATGTATTCGGGCGCGGACTGAGCGTCACACCGCCCAAGATCCTCGTTTCAAACGGAATGTCTCCCTTTTGCGTGAAATTGAACTTGCCAGCCACCGGGCACTTCACCGCCACCGGATGCTTCGCCAGATACAAATCGTACTTCCACCTCTCCTTGTTGGGGAACTGCACCCACGAGCACACCGTGGAGAAGTCATCCTTGATCACGGCAATGCCGCGCCGATACCGAATAACGTTGTGATGCTGCGGCACGAAGTCGAAGCAGACGTAGTCCTTTTGACAACCGTCGACAGTCAGGCGCGCCATCATCACCCTGGTGTCTCGCTTCTCCTTGCACACGTAGACGTGCGTCCTGTAGCGCCCCTCGTCAGGATACCAAGTCTCAATGATGTGCGTTTCATTGATGAAAATGTCCGCATCAATATTTGCAGTGTTGATCCATTGTCCGGTGAAGTTCTGTGGCAGGCGGCAGCTTGGCTCTACAATTTCCCTCTTCACAGGCGTAATTCGCAAACGCTCCGGTGACTTCTCCACCGTTTTCAGCGTATTGCACTCGGCTGTGATGGATGCACCAATGTACAGGTCATCATCGCGATTCTTCAGGAAGCAGCGATACTTTTCGTCCTTTCGAGACTCTTTCGTGTTCACCACGGCAAAGTAATGGTTCTTCTGCACGAACCAATCGCCCAAACAACTGTATTCCACAACTACAAGCAAAAAACATTTTATGCAAGGTTTTGTGCAGCTTTAACATGAATGTACCTCCATCAAAAGTTCCTGTCATTCCCTCACACTTTTTGTAAGTAATGTTAAACTTTTGATTAGCAATGGGGAACTGGGAGCCAGCAATCTGACAGGATTTGATCTGTGCATCTGGATGATTGCATTCCCCAGTGAATTTGAACCTGTTCTGATAAGTGAACTGCCAAACACCTTCCAATGCAGACCTACAATTTACAGCAACAGGTGTTTCCGCAAAAAATGTAACCAATTGTTGATCAAGATGCAATTCCCTGCACACATTCTCGATAGATGGTTCTTGTCCATAAGGCAAACTCAAGCAAGAAGCTAAAAACAGTTTAATAACACAAGTTGATAAATTCTGATGTACTCAATTACTCACTCTCAATCTTCTCAACAACATTCACGGTCCTGATTAAAAACTTCACACAAGTATAGCATTTGTTATTCTTGAATACTACTGTGTAGTTTACTTTGTAGTCATCTCTGAGTGTCACACAGAATCCTCTGTGGCTCATGCTATTGGCATCAATCACAGTGAGTGTATTTTCTCCATTTTCCCAGGAGAACCATGATCCTCGAACAATGAATGGCAAACTACATTCAGCATGCAGTTGACCAGCTATAGGAAAATCGAAATGGCAAATGAATGATTATTGTGTTAAGTTGATGTTTTGTTATGTAATAATGTAATTACCGTAAAGTAGGATAAAAGTCGTGATAAAACACACGCTGCGATGCATTGTTGTGGGCACGCCTATTCACGCATTTCTTGACTCTTGAGCCGAATGTTAACACAACTTGCGCTTTGCGCAGGTAGAGGTGAGAATAACGGCCGTGAACGTGAAACTTGTTTACCTGTTGACTGAGGACAAAAAGTAGCGGATGCGCGCGCATATATTACATAAATACCCGAACTCTCCGAAGATGACCGAACGCGACATGTTCTACAAGTGGGGGGAGTAAGTTTAAAATTTAACGCCTGCTTTTCGCATTGATTTTGTGATTCACAAGTGTATGTTTGTTTTCATGGTGTCTGGTGTGTCCTTAGTGACACAAATTTGCTAGGACATAAAACTTATTGACAAAACAAACAAATAAGAGTTGCTAACGATTTGTTTCGTCCGTTTCGACTATTTACTTCAAACCAGAGCTTCAAACATTCGCTTGACGCTGAATTTAGATCAGCATTTTACTTTTATCATTATTTTACAACGATGGAGTGTGAAAAACCGGAAAAGCACGTCTTCGAGAAGCCGACGATGACGCTGACAAATTTGGTGAATGAACATATTGTAGTGATTCCTCCCCCGCCACCAAGGTACAAACCAATTTTCTAATTTAAGACTTTACACTGATACTCTAATGGGTATGCATATTCAGATTTTCCTTGGCAGAATGGCACCTGAACAATCGGATAAAATACCGAACATGCCTCGATCAACAGCAGCTAGCTGATAGAACCATGGCCGAATGCGATCGGGTAAATAAAACTACCCTATTATCCAAAAGTGTAAATTTAAACTTGTTGTTGTCCTCCACTCTTCAGGTCAATACACAAGTCTGTGAAATAACAACAATGAACAAGCGCGAAGTCGATCACAATCTTCAGCAAAAGATCGACGAGATCGAATTCATGAAGACTGAGATCGACAAGCAGCGTCGCGAAGTAGTCGGCGAAAAGGACAGTTTGACGCTCTATGCGGATCGCATCAAGGACTGCATGACGCTGATCAAGGAGTGCACGAAACTCTGCAGCAAGTGTATTATTATTCGCGAGGGACGGCTTGGCATCGACTTGTGCCACGACACCATCGAGCGGGAGTTGCTGAAGGAGCGCGAGATGCTGGATGGCACGCAGTTGTTGATTGCGAAGAATCTGGAGCAGACGCAGGAGCAGTTGAGGCGTTTGAGGAGCACCGTGTACTTTATGGATAGGGATCTGGAGGATAAGATCAACGTGTTGAAGATTGATGGGCATAATTTGAGCTTGGACGAGAAGAGTTTGCAGTTGAGCATGTATCATGGCCATGCACCACTGGATCCAGCGTAATAATATAGTTACTTACGATTTATGAAACTAATGCAAAAAGTGAAATGGGTTATTTTTGATTTTAACTTATTAGGACTGTTACATTGGAGGAGTGGCAAATCTTTTCAAAGGACAACATCGAACGCGGTGCGAAGGAGATCAACAGTTCACGCATGCTGGTTGTCTACATCGATATGATTATCAATCAGGGAATGCTAGATTTGAAAAATCAATATGACGTTGTGAATGAAGCATTTCGCAGTCGCATTGAGGAGACGAAAGAGTCCAAGTACAAGATGGAGATACAACATTCCGAGGTAACCATTTCACTTTGTTTCAAATTTTCGAAAAACACGCGTCGGAAAATCGTTCATATATCCTAAACGCATTGTCAAATTTTAAGTTTCTTTAGATGTGTGCATAGCGAACGAGACGCTCTTTAACGTTCATCTACTTGCCACTTCCTCAGGGGACAGAAAGTACCCTAAAAACGCCATGCAAAGGAGTCATTTGTTAAATTTTAGAAAAACACGCGTCGTAAAATCGTTCATTATTTCTAAACGCGTCGTCCAATTTTAAGATTCTTTAGATGTGTGCATAGCTGACGAGACTCTCTTTAACGTGCATCCACGTGCCATTTCCTCAGGGGACGGGTAGTACCCTAAAAACGCCATCAAAGTTAGTAAATTTTTAAAAATTTCGAAAAACACGCATCGGAAAATCGATCATATTTCCTAAACGCGTGGTCCTAATTTTAAATTTCTTTAGATGTGTGCATAGCTAGCGTGTGCCAAGCAAGGACACGAGTGTGGATGAGGGCATATAGGGTTTAAAGTGCTATTTTAAGAGTGGTGGTTGAAAATCTAATTTATATCGAAAATTTCGTTAATATTCCCAGACGATGCGGCAAATCAATGAAGTGGGTCGCACGATATCCCAATTAGAAATCTCCCTCGCCGAGAAGGAGGGCTTCATGGCGTTGGCGCACACCCGCATGGGAAATCGTGCACAACGTCCGGGCATGGAATTGTGCCGCGACGTGGTGGAGACGAATCTGGTGAATGAAGTGCTTGAGCTGCGGCAGAACGTCAACAAGTTGCAGCAGTCAATCTGCGAGGCGCAAGCATCCATGCGCTATCTACTGAAGACCCAAATTCAGCTCGAAGAGGATTTGAACATAAAGACGAACACGCTGAAAATCGACGAGGTTGATTGCATGACGCTGCGTCAGGGGATGAATTATCATGCTTATTGAATCATTTTATGAAAGTACTTGCACCTGCACTAAAAAAAGTAGATAAACATTTAGTTTGGCACAAAAATATATCGTGGGTCGTGAATAAATTGCAATCAAGTATCTAGTACTTTCACAAAAGTTCACATAGGTTGTTCAATGTCGACAATATATCCATTTTCATTATATCGCCTGGACAATTGACATTGGCGAATTGGCATTTGAAATTTGATATGAAGCATATTTGTACCGTTATGTGGGAATTATTGAAACGATTGAAAGAATTAAGTGCTTTGTCGGTGCGTTTTGTATTTTTTATATGAAGCGACATGAAGCGAGGAATAAAATTATGCGGGATGATACAATTTACAATTAGGAAGTTATTCCTCATCATTATTCCTATATTCCTTGATTCCCATCTGCACAACACAAAACACCATCAAAAATGCAAGATACATCAACATACTGAATGTTCTGCAAACTTCAACTATTTGAAAAACGATTCAATACGATTGCATTTATCGACTGGCACGATGTTGCCATTTAGATCATTTCGTCAAAGACGAATCCCCTATTAAATAAACACCCTGTATAAATGAACACCTTATGAACGGTGAAAAATCGCAATTAGTTGTCCCTCCACAAATCTAACCTATCTTAGAATAACTAATTCTCATTGTGTCTTGCAAGAAATTTCATTACTCCAATTTAATCTCAAACTGATAGATATTCTAAAATATTGATTAATTTCATTATTTCCGGTGATCATTACCAACTATTACACAAATTTCCATGGCCAGCCACTTCCTTTTTACATACTGAATGGATTATAAGGTGTTCATTTATACAGGGTGATCATTTAATAGATGAAATGACAACATCGCGCCAGTCGACAAATGCAATAATTTTAAAACGTTTTTCAAATAGTTGAAGTTTACAGAACATTCGGTATGATGATATGTCTTGCATGATGGTGTATTATGTTGTGCGCATTTTAGACGTACAAGTTTCTATCGCAGTTTGAAATATTTCGTTTATGTCCTCACCCAGTGTATGACTGGCAAAGCAAATCAACAAGCACTGCACTTGGGAGCGTTAAAAATAAAAGAAATTAATGATTTAAAGAGGGGAACAATAAATATTAACAAATGCGTTTTTCATGCGGCGCATGATGCTCTGGATGCCCCGAGAGAGAGAGATGCACCGGAAGTGGCGTTAAATAGGAAGCGCCGATTAAAAAAAGTTTCAATCACTCGCGCGCTCTCGTGATGTCTTCGCAGCCGTCTCTCCACGTCCATCAGCATCAACGTCCCAACTCGTAACAATGTTAACATGTTAAGTAATAATAATAATAAGAAGTAATAAACTCTAATAATAACAACACTTGCCTATGCCCCAGCGAGTAGCTTCCAGAAGCCTGTGCAGCCAGAGAATTACAATAGGAGCAGGAACGATGACTAATGCATAAAGAAATGTTTGTTCATTTCTTGAAGAGGTGCAAATGCAATAGTTTTAGGCTATTATAAAATATAATTGCTTTGCAGAGGTAAATTTTGAATTTGCAACCAAATTCACATCGGCAATGAAATAATCACAAAGAAGCATATCGCGCGTCAGCCGCAGTGCCTTTCAGCGTTCATCGCGCGACAAAAGGAAATAATCTCTTAATTTATAAGCTAATTTAGCGCTAGGATGTGGGCACGCAGCGCATATAAAGGCGATTGGGGATGCGTTAAACGGTTAGTCGCTACGTCGAGCGCGCACGTCGCGCATCGCAACCCAGCAAGCCAGAGCCCGGTTATTATAACTTATAACTTATTATTATATTCGTGCAGTTACTGCATCAACATCAGCGCATCAGCAATAACACAGTTAAGTCATCAAGAGTTGACGAAGAGTGCATCGAGTGATAATGATAACGATTACGGCGCGCCGCTGAAATGTGAAATAATTGGGTAAGTTTTTGGATGTGCTTGCCTTGCGCGCATTTTTAAATGATTTTTAAGTAAGC
This sequence comes from Geostiba sp. GC000077, assembly GCA_030264215.1. Lineage (NCBI taxonomy): Eukaryota > Metazoa > Arthropoda > Insecta > Coleoptera > Staphylinidae > Geostiba > Geostiba sp. GC000077. The sequence goes on along the minus strand of JARJDQ010012040.1, from coordinate 2,780 downwards.
TTCGGCTGGCATCATGTTGAACATCGTGTCGTTTTATCGACGCGCCACTGTTGAGTGTTGACCTCACGTCGCGACACGACAGTGACCTGCGAAGAGGCGATTAATACATTTGATAGCATTTGCGATTACAGGATTACAACTTTGATTCCAAACACGAAACATTTTCCGCTACTTGCCGGGCTCCGCTTACAATTTCCGTGAATTGCAAAAGTTTCAAAACACTTTGGCGCTTGGGTTCTGGTTGCAACCGCAATGTCCGCAATCAATAACATTATCGTACATTATCGCCGCGCGGCGTGGAGATGAGTTATAAATAAGTTTAATGTGAAAGACAGCGGTCGCACACTGAAAACACAATCGCAAGCATTGAGCATCGGGCTAATCGCGAGAATGCGCTAATTGTGCACACACCAGTGGCATTTCGTTATTCATGATTTATTCAACAAGTGTCGCATGACCGATATCATCACCAAATTCCTTTCGTCTTAGCTCAACGTGGCTCAACCAACCGCTCTTAAAAATCTAAAGGCTGCTGCACAACTGCACGTAAACGAGAACGAAAACTAAATCCTGTCAACATTTTTTGACATTCAACCAATCGAAAGCCAGGTTTCAGTTTTCGTTCTCGTTCAGTTGTGCACCGCCGTTAACTCGTCAAGTGAGTCGATGTGGAAGTTCATTTCGATCAAGTAGGCGATGTCTCCTCAATTCCACAAAGTATACCGTCGTACCGTGAACCCATTGTAGAAGTAAACATATGCTGCGTCCAATGATGGACATCTGTAAAAAAAAATCATATGTATACTTTTAAGATGGAAACCCAGTATAGTAAAGTATCGCCTACTTGATGGAGGTTTAGTTCCTTGTCGTTGGTTGTTTAATGTACAAAGATGTGTAATTAGCCTATTGGATATTCTCCCCTATCCGTATGCAAGCACCAATTAAGCATATCGCCCCGAGGCTCCGTGCCAAGGAGGGATAAACATGTGGGTAGGGGAGACAATTAAATCCAATCATTCCTGATCCAGAGGGCCGCCATTCAAAAATATGGTCACCGGGATGGCATGAATGATCGGCGAGCTGCCCGGAGCGCCTGCTGCCTGGAAATGGTGCGTGTGCACACGCTAATATAGTAATTTCAATTAAAACACTGCGGAGCCGTGCTCGGTGCGCGGGGCCGGCGTTAATTTAGTTTGGGGTCATATTGGTTAACCTTCCAGGGCCCCGACAATGCGACGACGCGGCAACTTCCAACTGCCAACTTTGCCCGCGCGGTCGCCACAAGGCCCCACAGGCCCACAGCAAAAAGTCAGTTCGCTCACAGCGTGAATGCGCTCAGTGATGAGTACAGTTCCATTCAAGACCGACTTCGAGCGGCGAACACGTTGAGCGACATTAAATTGAGAATTGAGCCTAATTTACACATTTGCTTACACTTACAGGCCTTACAAGCTTCTTACACTTACATCACCAGCCCGAGCACAAGCAGATTCACGTTGCGCAGTGACACACTGTCACTGGCAATGTTTGCGAAGTGAGTAATTTTTCAATTTGCTTTCAGCGCCTTCCTGAAGTGGGCATTAACTGGATGTTATTGTCGCTTCAATTGCGCAATGCAACAATGTCAAGCAGCTACCTGTTTCTAAGTACTAGTGCCGCAGGAGTTCATTTTCTACCTCCTGCTGCTCAAGTGCTTATCAATAGAGTAGTCAGTAACTACTTCACCGCTGACGTGCAGACCCTGAAGGACTTCCGGATTCGTACTCTTACTATTTCCGTTTTATGATTCTTTGAAAACATTTTTAAAGTTAAAAAGACTTTTTCGGTGAGGTTTTTAGCACATATGATAAGTATAAGATCAAGTTTGAGTTTGAAAGTAATTGGTCCAGTATTTTCAGAAAAATCCCAATTTTTCATTTGTTTTCATTTTTTACAACAGAGGGTGTGCTGAAAATAGTGTAAAATGTAAAGACCCTGTATACAGGGTGAGTTAAAATATTTTGAAGTATACAGGGTGTTGCAATAAAAAGATACAGGCCAAAGTAACATTTTTTGAAATGGAATGGTATATTCAATTAAAAACATTTTTGTTCGCTTGAAAGTTTCTTTCAATTTTCTCTGAAACGAAATAAGTTAATTGAGTGCAATTTTATGCAGTCTATTCACTAAAAGTGTACCTAAAGAAAAAGTCAAAATTTCAATTTTCTTCTTCCCCCAAAATACTTCCAAATATTCAAATATTCAAAAAAAAAAAAATCGTTTTTTCAAATTGTAACTTTTCCTTATTTTTCAGGAATAACTTGAAAACTGTTTTTTTTTAAATTGAAATAACCCTGTGCAGTTGAAAATATTTTAGGGTTGTGGACATTTAAATTATGCCTAACTTTTATCAAAATACAGGGTGTAAATAAAATGGCGGATAATGTACTCGTGGCGCGATTCTTTGATTAATTCTGAGGAGAAAATCTTAATACAAAAATGTTCCAACTCTCATCGTTTGGTCGCACGGGGTCATCAAAGTTGCGGTTTTAAGGTTACAAAAATAAGGTTACATATTTGAATAACAAAATTCTTTTTCGTTGAACAGTACCTGTTTTAAAAATCGAATAATTTTGCAAAATCAGTTTTTCTCTTAAATAGCATTTAACCCGAATGGTTTACACTTTCAAACTTTGAATTGAATTAATTCAAATTAATTTAAGTCAACGTTTACAAACATTTTAATAACTCTGGTTAGAATTTTGTTATTATGCATATTTGTAACCTAAAAATCGTAACTT